>SNQJ01S0059545.1:24247-39616 GCA_010110895.2 Picea sitchensis | reverse complement strand
AGTTTTCTTTGGTGTCGCGTGGTGACGCTCCAACTTGGCAAGTTCCCCAGCATCGCTTACTTCCTCCTCGTCTGCAATCGGGATAGGGTAGCCTCCCGAACTAGGAGGGCTCAGGTCCCTTGGTGTACTCTTGGTTGTCTCATTTTTTTGTTCCTCGAGAGTAACTCTGAACTTGATGCCAAATTGAGGTCTACGAAAGAGATTGAATTTTCCCTCCAACATTTTAACCACTTGCAGGGTGGCATCATTTTCCTTCCTGAATTTTTCCATTGCTTGAGCCATCATGGCCTTTACTATCCAGTATGTTTGTGCAAGTTTGAAATACTTTGTTTCCCTAGTCCTTGAATTCTGTGGATCATCCACCCACCCCTTGACTTCTTGGACTATGGCTTCTTCTGATATGTTATGCCTTTCGAGTCGAATTGCTTCCTCTATCTCTGCAATCGTTTGTTTCTCCTCATCTGAACATAATTTTTTAAATCTAGACCCAACCATCCAGGCTGCCCTGGCTTCCTTGGTTCAATTGACCGGGCCCTGGGTGGAGGACGCCTCTTACTTCTTTCCTTTTTTCATTCTTCCTCGCACTCCTCTCCTAGCCATATTGTCGTTCCTTGCTCGTTTCTTCTTCGTTGTCTGACTATCCAATCCCTTTTTGTCCTTCTTCTTGGCTAAATTTCGACATCGGCTCGTCCACAGACCCTTACACGCCCAAAGATTCGAAACCCATTGCACCTTCCATTGAACCTGCTTGTCACCACGACTCTTCAGGTTTCCCTCCTTATGCCTGACAGATGGAGAAAGCCATGAAACCTCCTCAGTGAACTTTTATTTACAATTTTTGTTATTTTCATGGACAATTGGGAACTCTACGACCATGTCGTAACATTGGTTTCCCACCAGGGTGATGCTGCTATGGTCTCCCAGACTATTCTGCCAATTGTAACTTTTGCACTTTAACAAGCTTCAATATATTTTCCCAACTTGCATATATATATATATATATATATATTAAATTAGTGGCAAAAAAAAAATGAACACATCAAATCATTGAGACTAAAATATAAAAAATGGTGAATGTATTTGAAACTTATGGAGAAAGAAAATGAGTGCCAAGTGGGGCTTGTCAAACTTGTTTCTCATTTCACCATACTAGAAAGTGGGGTATTTATGAGGGGGGGAATTATCGACCATATACACTACTAATTATTGGTAATTGGTACATTTTTTCTTCTATTCATTGGATACCATATTATACATCATCCAAGATTTAGGGTGAAAAAGGTACAATATGAATGATTAGTAATGTGTATGGCGGATAATTTTCACCTTGAGAAATAATAATATACCCTCTTCACCCTAACTATTAATGATGGATAGTATGGTATCCAATGAATAGAAGAAAAAAGTATATTACCTATAATTGATAATATGTATGGTGGATAATTTTCACCCTTGTAAATACCCCACTTTCTCATATGATCAAATGAGAAACAAGTATAACACAAACCACTCATTTTCATTTTCCATAAAATTCAAATACATTCACTAATTTTTATATTTTAATCTTAATAATTTGATTTGTTCATTTTCTTTTTCCCACTAATTTGATTTGTTCATTTTCTTTTTCCCACTAATTTAATTTGGATAAATATTATCTATCTATAAAAACTTTGCAATATTAATTATGTTAAACGAATTTGTTATTACAAATCATAAATATGAAATGAGATTATTGTTTTAAATTTTATTTATTTATTTTAGATTCATATATTAAAAAATACAAAAATAAAAATATTTATTTTGATAAAATATAAAAAAAAATTAAAATTAAAATAAAAAATATTTATTTTTAATAATTTCTATTTGATTATAATGTCTTGAGCAAATCACTTTCATCTTAGAAGGATGGCCCTTCATTCAACACTTATTATTACATCACTTCAATCTTATAAATTTGAAAAGTTCTTTGAACATAGTGTAATCTTACACATTGGACAATTTCTTTCAACACAATGCTTCCATAACTCTCACGTGCTTAAATGTTTTCATGTGTTTCCGATTATTGAAAAGATGGATGGCAATGTATGACTTCCTCTCTTGGCATTAGAATGACACGTGGAAAGTTATTTATTCATTTATATATCTATTTGATACCTTTTTACAAATCTTTAGGATTCCATTCTTATAAATGTTGTTACCAACTTTCTTTTTTTTTAAGACATTTTAAAAAAGACATATTCTAGTACGTATATTTCCTTAACAAGGAAGGGGCGTGGAGGGCCCCATCTCTCACCGTTTAGGAATCACCCTTCCTCTGGCGTCCCTTTCAGGATTCATTCGAAAGGGTAAGCTTGACTTATTTACGGCCCGCTATTTTATTATATGCCACCGACGCTAGAAATTTCACATTAGTGTTTTGAAATGTCAAGTAAATTTTCATATGAGAGTTGGTATGTAGGTTTCCTTGTGGTGGATTGGATTGAATGGAATGAAATGGAAGTGATTTATAAAATACAGAAATTAATGGAATATTATTTTTTTAATTTTTTAATAAGAAATTGACTTGGAATTGTTTTTTATGAAAAAAACAGCCTTGTATTTTTATATATAAACAACAAAATTACAATTAATTTTTGGAGGGTCTGTCAAAAAGGAAATCAGATTTTTCACCGAGTAAATATATACTAAAGTATTTCAAATCAAAGTTTAAGACCATACTTTAGAACAGAGTATTTATCATTCTTGAAACTAGACAAGCCTATAGAACTATAAGTTGTGCCCATATCAGGTTGTTTTCTTCCTTTGTATATATATATTAAACAAAAAGATATGAAAACATAACACTACTATTTAGACCCGAGTTTTCTTTGGTGTCGCGTAGTGACGCTCCAACTTGGCAAGTTCCCCAACATCGCTTACTTCCTCCTCGTCTGCAATCGAGATAGGGTAGCCTCTCAAAGTAGGATGGCTCAGGTCCCTTGGTGTACTCTTGGTCGTCTCATTTTTTTGTTTCTCGGGAGTAACTATGAACTTGATGCCAAATTGAGGTCTACAAAAGAGATTGAACTTTCCCTCCAACATTTTAACCACCTGCTGGGTGGCATCATTTTCCTTCCTGAATTTTTCCATTGCTTGAGCCATCATGGCCTTTACTATCCAGTATGTTTATGCAAGTTTGAAATACTTTGTTTCCCTAGTCCTTGAATTCTGTGGATCATCCACCCACCCCTTGACTTCTTGGACTATGGCTTCTTCTGATATGTTATGCCTTTCGAGTCGAATTGCTTCCTCTATCTCTGCAATCGTTTGTTTCTCCTCATCTGAACATAATTATTTAAATCTAGATCCAACCATCCAGGCTACCCTGGCTTCCTTGGTTTGATTGACCGGGCCCTAGGTGGAGGACGCCTCCTACTTCTTTCCTTTTTACATTCTTCCTCGCGCTCCTCTCCTAGCCATATTTTCATTCCTTGCTCGTTTGTTCTTCATTGTCTGACTATCGAATCCCTTGTCCTTCTTCTTGGCTAAATTTCGACATCGGCTCGTCCACAGACCCTTACATGCCCAAAGATTCGAAACCCATTGCACCTTCCATTGAACCTGCCTGTCACCACGACTCTTCAGGTTTCCCTCCTTATGCTTGGCAGATGGAGAAAGCCATGAAACCTCCTTAGTGAACTTTTGTTCACATACACAGTCGAGGATCTCTTGGGTTTCAGGATCGCTCTTCCACCTTAGGTGATCAACCTCACTCAATTTTATGAGCTTCGACCCACTACAACGGATTCTCAACATGTGATAACCATTCTCTTCAAATATCGTTGTCCAAAATCTTTTCATACTTGCTTCTGAGTGGATCACATTGATCTCTATTGTTGTCACTGTACTCCCACACACTTGCGCATATCAACTATTCATTGTTCTTGGATTGCTCCATGGTTGGCTCTGTATGAGCTTCCTCCCCCAATAATGACCACTTCCTTCCATATCTCGATGTACTTCATCCATAACAACGCTTAAGACCATTTGTCCAAGTAGCTTAACCACCTATACTTTCTTCACTATCATATTTCAAAGTTGGCACAAACAATGCGAGGTTCATCAGGCTCGCCTTGAATGTTTTGAAAAGTCGGTGTTTGATTTCGAAGCCTTTTTGGTTCTCAGACCCTCCTTTCTAACGTCCCAAATATCCCAATTATCCCATCGAGCCTTCAGGTGACTAACCCTTTCCATTATCTGATCTCAACATGTAATACCCCATCCGAGAGAATTGATTTATAATTATTAATAATATTTACATGAAAAATAATTTTTAAAAATGTTTTATATTAATAATTAAACCAATGTTCTTATATATTTTTAAAGTCTCTTATTTAAATTATTCATTCCTTGTTGTACCAAAATATATGTATATAGTGAGAAATTTAAATACTCGATATAAATATTCTTTATATCCATTGGTATACCAAAATATATACCAACAAATTAATTACTTCCATATTTTTTTTTTGTAAGTAAGAAGTTGATATTAGAGGTAGTGCCTGCTAGGGCTGAATAAAGGTTCCAAAATACAAAATGAGATTGGCTGTAGTTACTGGACTGCCCCAACAGAGGGGAAACCAGTCCAGCCAGGCCCCAATTCACCAGTCTTAAACAGTTGATGACTCATAAAACAAACAAAGTTCATGCTAAATGCCACCTAGCCTATGAGCCTAAAGAAATTGGATGCACAGCAATAGAGAACTAGACACCTGGCGAAAAGCCTAACCACACGGCTCTAAGGTCCTCTGCCCATGGTTCTGCCTCGGTGTTGATCGGCTGGTCGTCCCCGCATTTCTCCTATCGCTCCCCACGCTCTTTGTTCTCAGCTGGGCCGCTGTGTTCTGCTTCCTTCTGCCTCGCTGCTGCCTGTCGCAGCATGCCGTCTATCTCAGTGTCAATTGCCTCCCCCGGAGTAATGCCAGTGGGGTCCGAGGCGAGCTCCATTTGCATGGTCGAGAGGATTTGTAGAAAGGTGGCAACATTGTCTTCTGTGGCTTGCAAACGAAACTTGAGGTCCGCCACCTCCCTTCTGAGCTCGAAGAAAAGATCATATAGGATGCCCAGTCTTTCTCTGAAGTGCTCGCTGTCGGGGTGGGCCGCATGGTGGAGACGCAGTCACTTGGTTTCTCCGAAAGCCTGTGGTGCGCTTCTCCAGGTGCTCGAGGATCCAGGGAAGGACATGGTCGCAAAGAATTGCATCCGGGGGTCCTGAGGGCAGCGTGGAATCGTAGGCGACCTGCGCGGGATAGTAGCCATGGCGTGTAGGAGCGAAGACTGCATAGGTGGCTGGGTGGCTGCAGTTCGAAGATGTTTAGACTGCACAAGAGGTGGGGTGGCGCTTGGGGGCGAAGTTGGGGGGTGGGTGGAGGAGCCTGTCATCGGGGAGGTTGAGGGCGAGAGAGGAGGTCTGCGGGGCTTCCAGGGTGAGCCCCGCTTGGGCTTCCCTCTAATTCTTTCTTTCATGGTTGCAGGTGAGCAGGTTTCAGAGCGTGAAAAAAGGAACCAGAGTTGCAGATAAGCGGCGGAGGAAGCTTCAGAGCGTGCCTGGTTATGCTTGCGACGTGAAGGGAGGAGCCCTTCCGAGCGCAAGCAAGGTGAAATACCAAATGCAACTAGCCAAGCCATATTTCAGATTGTGGAGGAGCAAGGGTGGCATTAATGCTCCCGATCTCGTTCATCATGGCGAATTTAAATGCCTTAACTCTCCCGGGACGGGATTGTCCTGCTGCACGGGTCGGTCACGTGCCTCCGTGTGGCCTTGCACCGTGTCCAGTCCCGTTCCTTGCCACGGGGAGTCCACTAACACCCCATCCGGGGATTTATTACTTCCATATTAATATTATTTATATCTCTTATATATTTTTATCTCTTATTTCTAGATTTAGAAGATTGAGGTTAACCCCATCTTTTGAACCCCAATCGTTTTCATTCTTTGGAGTTCAAATTTGTTCACTTAATTTCAAGCACAATATTAGTGAGATATTATAGAATAATTTAATTTGATTTCTACCTCTAAAATTTTTTATTGTTAACATATTTTTTCAATTCATTTTTTTCAAATAAAATAATCCTTATTTTATCAAATATTACAATTACCATTTTTTTAAATACATTTTTTATATCATTTATTAACATATTCCATATGAATGAGAAAACCATTTCCACTTTAGATTCATCTATGAAAAGTGAGATCATTTTGATTTCTTGTTAAAATACTTTTATGGTTTATCGAGAATTTTTGTAAGGTGCAAGGACAAAGGATGTATGACTTTGATTCTTTATGAAGTGGTTTACTTTCAACCAAAATCTCAGAAAACCCATGTTCTCGCATTTTTAACTTAGGGTTCATAAAATTTTACTCCTAACCTCTTGATCATTCCAATCATAAAAGGCACAAACACTCCAACACTAGCATTTTCAAGTTGCTTAGGCTTCCAACAATATTTCTTCCAACTTCATGATGATTTGAATAAAAATAATGTAAATCAATTTTAACTCTAGATCTATCATGCATCAAGAGGGATCAAATCTCTCAAGGTGCAACATTTCCTCAAGTTTTTTCAATCTAAAAAGAGTTTTCACCTTGAGGGACTTGATCCCTCCTTGATACATGATAGATCCAAAGTAAATATGGATTTATGGTGGTTCTTTATATATATATATGGGTTCTCACATGAAGATGATGGTCGAAAAGTTTCAATGGGGTGCCAAGAACACACTCACATTCTTAGAAATGTGCACAGGTTTGTGAGTTGGTAGCCTCGGTGTTTCCTGAACTATCACAAAGGATACCAACTCAATCCCAGCTAGGAATTCTTAAGAATGTGTGCGCATTCCTAGGAACAAAAGCATGCTTTAGGAATGCATATGCCTTCTTGTTTTTTTAATTTGAAAAAAGAGGTACTGTTTGTCCATTGATATGAACAAACTATGCCGCACATTTTAGGAGTTATTGAGCAATTGAGAAGCTATATTTTAAAAAATATCGACAAAGTACTGTAGGAATCTATTGGCATGGTCATCAACTAGTTCCAGAAAAGTATTTCATTCAATTTGATTATTTATGTATTTCATAATTTCTTTAAATTATAAAAAAAATCCATTATTAAAATGCAACATACTTAATTAACATGGAGTCTGCGCATCCAAACCCAACATCACCACATGAAGATAGAACAAACCCCAACATAGAACTAGGAAATATAAACATTTAAATTAATGCAAGGTTGAGGCCACTAAGAACCCATATACAAGACTTAAGGAATACTAGAGATCCCTCACAACTTTCACTAGTCATGTCCCTAGATACCATTGTTACTTCTATTGCAAATTCCCAAGGCCAGTTAACATACATTTTTTGTTACAAGGCCATAATGTTTTCAACTATTATAGGACTGGTCTAGATAAAAGCCAAGTTAGAGACCTCAACATTTCAAAACAAGACATGATGACATCATTTATTGACCGAAGAACTGCAACACGATCTCTGGTAAAAAAAGAAATGTATCTGTATGGAATGATGCACCTAACAACCAATTTTAGACAATTGGATGGATAAGTGGTTCATGGTATTTGACAAACATCCCTGCAATAATAGGAATGTGCTTTTGTATTTCCTTAGGAAATTATGATCTGAGTTTGTTTTAGGTCACCATGTCAATTACTTTGACATTGGTGAATTCCAAGGGGTGGGTCATGGGTCCACACATGATTAAAACAATGTTAGGTATGAACCATTACTAGGTGTTCATCCTCTTAGATGGAATCCTAGTGCCCTTTCTCAACATCCTCCCATAGTTAAAAACATTACCCAAACCTAGTCATCCCTATTCACATCGACCCGTAGCCTAGTGAACATAACACATTCATAGCATTATCCCACCTTGAGAGACCTTCAGGTGGTGTCAAGGGAGGGGTTGGGCCTTCAGGCCCTTCAACAAATTCTGGCGAGGAGAGGCCACATGGACATATTAGGCATTCCAATACTAGTTCATGTGAACCTCATAGATGCTTGAGCTATGAGTAGACTTGTTATGGGTCGATGGAGGCCACTGAACATGAAGTTTTTATAAATAAGGTTAGTATCTACACCTACATATGTATTAGTGTTAGTTTCCACCACTAATGTAGTTGTTGTAGTAGTCTACTTGTTCAGTATACCACATACTCATGTATGGTGGAACTTTGTTTATCCTTGAAATCATGGTGTATATACATGCAATTTTATGGATATGTAGGAGCTTTAGTATTTTTTGGGTACACATTTGAGAAAATTAATGGCATATTAAAAATTTTCATTATCTTGATGTGTCACCTATCTCTTGATTCTCCCCTTGTCCTCCATGTAGCCTAATTCCATGTCATTCTTCAGGCTTGTTAGTCTACCTATTTAGGGTAGCATAAGGCCTCTTACTTGGACTTGTGATACCAGCTTCAAAAGTTCCTCCACAAGACTTTCAATCTTGGTCTACATAAAATTTTCATACCAATAGGGGTGCACCATTATGGGACCTTTGGTTTCAAATAAATAGTTCAAGCTCCATTCCCCTCTTGGGTAGATGTTTTCATGTGTGTAACATCTCCTAGAATAGATTATACTTTTGAAGGTAGAGAGGCATTAAACATAAGTTTATTGAGAAATTATTTCCATCCACATAGTACAATCAATTCATGAATCAAAATGGTCCTTCCTAAAAAA
This sequence comes from Picea sitchensis, assembly GCA_010110895.2. Classification (NCBI taxonomy): domain Eukaryota; kingdom Viridiplantae; phylum Streptophyta; class Pinopsida; order Pinales; family Pinaceae; genus Picea; species Picea sitchensis. Next base: position 30,876 of record SNQJ01S0059545.1, on the reverse strand, counting down.
ATCGTCATATGTTTCTAGTCCATGTTCTATATGCTTTTAGTTTGAATGTCCGTGTGTTGTACAATGAATGCTAACTTGATCTTTCTTAACCAAGTATGTACTTCCACTTTGTTACAATAGTTATATTGTGGGGTTTAATTGTGGCCTTCATTTAATGTTTAGATTCTTCTCTCCCCCCCTGAAAGATTTTGGTTGTAGAATGAAGAATCATGGCTTATGGTCATTTTCCTTGCACCAATACCTCATTTCTTTTACAAAATTGATGAAAATTTCCTCCAACTCTTCCTTGGTCACATAATATTGGGATCTAGCCCTCAACATTTTTTAATATACTTGTTTCTTTTTTAAAAGAACACAACAAGATCAAAAACTGGTTCAATCTCTAATACCAACTTGTGGTGTTCAAGAACCCAAAATAGAACAATTATTGCAAATATGGAAATAACTAAAATATAAACACAAGTTAAGAGACAAAGGAAAGGAAAAATGAAGACATTTGCACACCCAAGGGTGTCTTGCACCTACAAATTTGAGTAATCCAAGAAGATGACTCCAATAAATGTCATAAACTAGTTGGTTGTATTGATAAAATGGTAAGAGAGATACATATGATAGGGGAGAAACCTTTATTTATAACAGTAATAATGCAAAAACCCAAACCTAAGAATTATGTTACTAATTAAGTGACTAGGCCCTTATTATATTAAAACATTACTTTTAAAAATATAACATATGAAATCATTTATGTACACATAAAATAACTCATGTACATACAATGTAATAGGTAATAAAGATATTGTGGTCAGATACACAAAACTATTCTTATTTAGGTATTATTTTTTTCTCTCTCATGCATATTTGTAGTTATAGTTGGTTAAAGGGTGGCCTTCCTTTTGGCTCACTAAGTTGTTATAGTCTCCTATTTGACACTTCCATTACCATGTTTGTATTTTTTGGAAATGCATTCTCATTTTGAGGTGGTTAAATTGGAGTTAGCTAAAGTCCTAGGGAATTTTGGCATGGTTTCCTTAGGTAGGTGGGGTTTCTTTGCCTTGTTGTAAGTTTATGTCAATCAAATGGTTTCCCTCTCTACCCTACAATTTGTATTTTCCTTCATTGTATCTCATTCTTTCTTAATTCATTCTTAAGTGGCTTTTTCCATGTCAAATGGTACATCTAAGTAGAATATTCTTGTACTTGAATCCAATATTTTTCATGGATTGTTCAATTTTTAGGATTGTATGATCTCTAAAGTTGTTATTATATATTTTATTTTCAACATTTACACTCGCAACACCTAGGTTCTTGTTACACAAACTTAGGGAGTTTAATTTCAAATTTGTTCCAAAGTCTTAACCTATATTGCTAAAATAAAATGTCGAACCTAGAATCTTGAACCTAGTTTACTCGTGAGTTTGATGGGGGTATTAAGCCATCAACCAAGAATTTATCAACATTGTCTTTGACCTTACATCATGTCACATTACACTTTGCATGCTATTGTTTTCCATCTGATTATGACAAAGTTTATATGATGATTACATTAAATCACCCATTTATCTATTAAGATTTCCCTAATTATATAGTATTTGATGGTTAGTCTTTAACCAAAAAATTCCAATAAATCATGATTGAAGATATGAAAACTTCCTCAGAATATTTTCAAAGACAAAGAATGTAGAAGATTTATGTGAAAATATCAAGTCAACTTTTCTTATTTTGAGAATTCTACCCTTTTATTTATCTTGTTTCAAGTATTCCTAGAATATAATGGCAATTTTTCATGTACACTCTTTTTTTTTGTGGAAAGGATCTTAAAAATGAATGATATACATATGTAATAATATAGTTGTTTTTTTTTTATGTGTTGTTTATGAGAAATCAAGTATGATGTTGTTGTGTTTCTATAGGTTTTTGTTGCATAAAGTGATGAACTGAATCCACATGGGATGGGCAGATCGCCCCATACCTAAGTATCATGTGTTGAGTTAAATCTTGTTTTAATGTGAAATTTGTTATCTTATTTTGGTTGAATTTCATTTTTTTGTATTAATAAAAATATTATAAATGTGTATTCAGGCTGGTTCATTTTTTTTCCATCACCACTACCCCCATTTTTCCATTCACCACTACCCCCATTTAGCACATGTTTTTTCCTAGGTTATAGGGAAAGTCTTGTCCTTGGCCACTTTTCCCCAACACTTGGGATACCATTCCCCCCCAAGGTATTTCCTCCCATCGTATAACCCATGGAGATTTATCACCATCCATCCATACCACCTTTTCCATCCCATCCATCCACAGTGGTTGCACCTTTATGCCATGCACTAGTTCGCCCTGTTGCAACCCCCATAATTGTATCCATTTTTTTTGCACTAGTTCCACTTATTACAACCCCCATCATTTCATCCACTGTGGTTGCAACAATTGTCCCTCATGCATCCCCCAGTGCATCCTCTGATGTGGCTACAATAGTTGACAATACAACATATATTTCCTTAGAGCAACTTGGATAATTGAGTGCTCTTTTTGCTATCCAATATCTGCCACTATTTGAGTTATTCACAGTGAGATCATTCGTTGATGATTTTTTTATGTATCATGAATGGAGTTGATTTTAGGCATTTTTTTATTAAATTTGATGCTTTGATTCTTATAATTGTTGTTGGGTAGCATAGCAAAGAGGTTAGGTTTATGGAGGAGGGAAACAATCTCACAAATTACAGTGTCATATCTGGTGAGTGGTGCTAGAGAAATCCACACTTCTAATGGTACGTCACGTTTTGAAACTTTCTTTGGATATTTTCCACCTTCACCCTTGGATGTTGTATATGGACAACAAGGAGGAGTGAGGAAGACCTCACGGGAGATGCATTGAGAGTAGAAACATTTTTTTAGAAGATTAGGAAAATCCACTTGCAAGTACAAGAGAGACTAACAAAGTCATAGGAAAAATACAAGGCCAAACATGATCAACACATAATCAAGAAGTCATTCAAAATGGGAGAGAAATTTTGGTTACAACTGATCAAGGAAACACTACAAGGTCCTAGTAAGAATATCAAGGTTGTGTGGTATGGACCTTTCGAGATATTGGAGAAGGTGGGGGGAAATTCCTACATACTCAGTCTACATCCATACATGCACATTTACTCAGTAGTGAATGTGGAGAATCTCAAACTCTATGAGCCTTCCATGTTGGATCAGGAGGAGGAGAAGGTCCTACCTTCCATAGAGGACTTAACACCAGATGCTCAGTCAGAGTTGGAAGAGGACACAATTTTTCAGAAGTTGTCTAGAACTATAAGACAGGGGTAGCACATGACCTTTAGAAAATTGGGTTGAAATTACAACTTATAGGAAAAACAAAGTTGTACTCAAGCGAGAATGTAGAGGAAAAAAAAATGATCTCATTTAGTAAATATTTTGGGGACCAAAAGCCTCTAAAAATGGGGAGGTATGATCCAAATTGGATCATTATATTATTTTTTATCTATCTCAATGCTTTCAGAGTGGAAACAAATGGAGGAATTATCTTGCAGGCTCATTTCAATGGCAGGTCCCAGTTGGGAAAATTGGGGTTTGAAACCTTCTTAATCCATTTTGAGGCATCAAATGGAATTTTTTGGGGTCAAAAATTAACTAGCTTTAGCGAGGACCCCTTAAAATTATTCTACACATCGATACATTTCAAACAATGCAAAAATTGTGTCAATTGGAGCTCGTATGAAAAAGTATGCCTCCCACAAGTTGACCTACTGTGTTGACCACCATGGTATGAGTGGATGTCATGTTCACCCTCGTTAATCATGCATATGGGGCTAGGCACATATGGACTTTTAAGAATATTCTAGGTCAAAAACCTTATCACAATTGAGGGTTGAGGAAGTCAAAACCCTGCCCCTAGATGGCTATCGGGAGATGTTAAATATTGGGCATCTAGGAGGAGAAGGGTTTCCATTATTTAGTATTGTATTTGTTCCATGGTTGAGTAGAGCACCTAGGAGTGGTATTTTGAGAGAATACCATAGGATAAGAGATTATGTAGTAGCCAATACAAGCCACAATGTTAAAGGAAACTCCACAGAGTGTCTCTTTCTTTGTATTTGCATTTGAAGAAAAGAGAGTGGAGAAACCTCACTTTCTGGCTAGGTTTTCTTCCGTATTAGTTTTCCCAGGTTATATCTTGTGTTTATTTGTGGACGGTGTGTGAGTACTTATTTATGTTCTCTATTTTTCACATTTCAACAATTTCATACATTTTAAGCGAAAAATCAATAATTAAACAATTTGATATCTAAAGGAAATTAACCTTCAGAGTAAATATTTCATTATTTTATTAGATCTGTTGTGACAAACTGTCTAATGGAATATCCATGATAGTTTACAAATCATTCCCAAAGACAAATGTTTTTAGAACAGTTTGAGAATCCTTGATTCTCAAGCATGTTCTTAGACTATTTTTTTTAATTAATATATCTTTGAACTTGTATAAAATAAAACCTCTTGCTTCTATGAAAGAGGATGAAGAGAACAATAAAAGACTAAGGAAATTATACGATTTTGTATACATATTGTTGTGATAATTTGAATATGTTTGCAAAGAATTAGCGTGCATTCTCTATGTGTGTTTAAATTAGTTATATAATTGTTGTAGCTCCACCAATATCCTATTAGAAGGAGGCATGACCCATTCCATACTGAACGAGTGCTATTTTTTATTTCTATAGGTTGAATTTTACTTCTGTAGAATGTAGACTACAATTTTGTGTGTTAGATTATGTTACTTTCTTGTTGGTTGATTATTTCACGTTTGGGGTGTGATTGATAGTCATCATTTATTCTTCATAATTGAACACATAATTTGATACATGATTTATAATTGAGGCAAGCATATTTTGGTATGTGTGTGAATGATCTTTAGTTTATCAGTTTTAATAGTTCATAGAAGAATATCTTTACTACAATATAATGATAGATAAATTAGTGGAAGATAAGAAAGTGTAGCCTGCATATATATTGCATGGTAACTTGCAAGTAATTCAGAATCTCGAGTTGACCAAAGGGTGAAATCACGAAGGTGGGTTACACTTTCGTGACAATCGGGTCTCCAAATTTTCGAAAAACAAATTTTCGGCCGAACTAAATAACTTTTTCGGCCGAAAGATATAATTTTCGGCCGAAAACATAAACGTCAAATCGAACGGAGCCATAACCGGGCCCTCGATTTGCGTGTAGAAATTTGGTCGGCCGGATATTTTTTTTCCGGTAATAGTTTTTCGGCCGAACTATTGTTTGGCCGAAAGATTGTTCGTCCGAACAATGTTTCGGCCGAACAATAGTTTGGCCGAAAGATGTTTTATATAATTGCCACACATCGATGTGGGACGGTTAGAAACTTTTTTGGTTGTGAGGCGCTTTGCGAGAGTCTGTGTCGCCGAGAGCTGTGTCGCCGAGAGCTGTGTCGCCGGGGTCTGTGTCGCCGAGGTCTGTGTCACGGGAGCAGTGGTCGCGGTCGCGGGAGCATTTCTGAGTGGACGCGGGAGAATTTTGGAGGTATTTTACAATCGTGTTTGCGTTTGCATGTATGTTATATTGCGTTTGCATGTATGTTATATTGCGTTTGTATTTTATATTGCGTTTGTATGTATGTTATATTGCGTTTGCCTACAGTTATATTGCGTACAGTTATATTGCACATATATGTATATTGCGTTTATATAACTGTTATGTATATTGCGTTTATATAACATATATGTATATTGCGTTTATATAACAGTTGTTATGCGTACAGTTGTATATTGCATTTATATAACAATTGTATATTGCGTTTATATAACATTTGTATATTGCGTTTATATAACAGTTGTTATGCGTACATATAACTGTATGTTGCGTATATGTATGTTGCACTGTGCAATATATGTATATTGCACAGTTATATTGCATTTGCGTATGTTATATTGCACAGTTATATGTATATTGCACAGTTATATTGCGTTTGTATATGTATATGTCACAGTTATATGTATATGTCGTTTGTAAATGTATATGTCACAGTTATATTGTGTTTGTATATGTATATGTCACAGTTATATTGCGTTTGCAATATATGTATATGTCACAGTTATATGTATATTGCACAGTTATATTGTGTTTGTATTTTATATTGCGTTTGTATGTATGTTATATTGCGTTTGCGTACAGTTATATTGCACAGTTATATGTATGTTGCGTACATATAACTATATGTTACGTATATGTATGTTGCACTGTGCAATATATGTATATTGCACAGTTATATTGCGTTTGCGTATGTTATATTGCACAGTTATATGTATATTGCACAGTTATATTGCGTTTGTATATGTATATGTCACAGTTATATGTATATGTCACAGTTATATTGCGTTTGCAATATATGTATATGTCACAGTTATATGTATATTGCACAGTTATATTGCACAGTTATATTGCGTTTGTATTTTATATTGCGTTTGTATGTATGTTATATTGCGTTTGCGTACAGTTATATTGCGTACAGTTATATTGCACAGTTATATGTATGTTGCGTACATATAACTGTATGTTGCGTATATGTATGTTGCACTGTGCAATATATGTATATT
>SNQJ01S0059545.1:11767-24237 GCA_010110895.2 Picea sitchensis | reverse complement strand
TATCTCTCAAGTTGTGATTTTCTTCAACCCCTCCTTCTTGGGTTGATTGTTTATGTTTTTCCATTTCTTGAATTATATCCTTCATTGTCTGCAATTCACTCTTGAACCCTAAGAATCTATCCTCTATTTGAGTTTGAATGGTAAAATTTATCAATCATTGCCTCTAGCTCTATTTGGAGTTTTACGTCTCTTTCTTCACTCATTTTTACTAATGTTTCTAACTCTATTTGGATTTTGGCATCTCTCTCTCTTCTTCTTCTTTTTTTCTACTGATTCCATATAATTGTAAAGGATCTCTAGGGTGATTTTGGGGGGCCTCTCCTTGTTAGGCTGACTTTTTGGAATAGGTGGTGGAGTGCTCATATTGAAAAGAAGAGGAAAAAGATGTAACAATTATTATTATGGATTGAATTTATCTCTCAAATCAACTTTTACTTCTGAAACTTAAAATAAAAAATATATATTTAAATCTCTTTATGTAAAATTAAAATTGAATCAAAATAAAAAGTAACTCACCTCATTTCAGATGTCCAAATGCTCAACCCTTTGAAGAAGCCAAAAATAATTTCTGAAAACGACAGAGAAGTCCAGAGAAACTACAGAGATTATTCTGGGTAAAAAAGGTAAAAACTACAAAGATTATTCATGTTCAAAACCCTAGATATATAATCTTAGAAATAAAATATCTCCTTAAAAAAAAATAGAGAAGTATTATTCCCGTTCAAAACCCTAGATATATAATCTTAGAAATAAAATATCTCCTTCAAAAAAAAAAAAAGATAAATATTATTCTCGTTCAAAACCACAGAGATATAATTTCAAAACCGCAGAGAATTAGATGGGCTCCCATTGGAGGTGTTTATTGCCTATGGAGGAAAGGATGGGGATTGATTAATAGAAAGGATGGTTTTATAGTTCTAACATGTTTTTCCAAAAAAGTGATTTCATAGATGTGTTGTGTCTTTACAAAGTAAGTCATTTATTGTAGATAGGGTTAAGGATGGGGCATTATTATAGATGGGTTTAATAATGTGAAGGATCAATGTTTCCTTATTGTTATAGGACCAAGAATATAAAGATATTTATCTAACAGAATTATTTTATCACTTTGATACATCTTTGTAAATGACATTTATTTTGAACAAACCCACAAGTAAAATTGAATTTCACTTAAAAAAGTCTCAGGAATTACACCCTAAATGAAGATCGTGACAAACAAAATATTCTAAATAATTTATCATCTATTATTATTATAATTATGACTATAACTATTATTAAATAATATTTTTATATTTCATTCAATTCAAAATGGTTTCTCCTTGTGAAATTTGAACCTTCTTCATGCTACCACTCTAAAGTTTAATCTTTGATTTTGTTTCTTAATAAATTATTATTAAGACTAGTTATTATATATAGGTTCACTTATAAGAATAACATTCACTTACACTTTATCACACAACAACTTTAAGTTAAATTAAAGTTAAATTGAAGTGATATCCAACTGACAACTTTATAAGTATTTATATTAATTAAATTTGGTCTCAATGGATGAGAACTATCATCATTAACCCTGGATGGGATGACATCTACCATGTCACGATCGATCCACAACAAATGACCCTTCCTTGATCGTATCATTTGGCGCCCAGACGACGTTCATTTACTCTCGACTTACCCCCTCCAACAACTGTCCCTGCAACTGGCCTCCACCATGGTTGTCACTCATGTGAAATTAATGGATCTATAGATCCTTTTGTTTCTTAAGACCATCGTATTCACTAGGAAGACACCTTACCTTGTTATTCATCCAGCTCTGCATCCTCTCTGGTTTTTCTACCTCCTCTTGCCACTCTTGCCTTTTTATAGGTTTCTCTTCACAGTCGTGAGGGTCCCCTTCACCTCTGCCATCCTCAACCTTCGTCTCTACTGGTTCTTACTCATTCCTAGAGAATGCACTAGATCCCTTCGAGATGTCTCTCACTCTGTTCTACGTGGTCGAACCCCATACACTCATTTTTTACCAGGTTTGTTGTGTTTGTCCTTTCCACTCCCAAATGGCTAATCGCTCCTCCTCCCCTATAATCGAAGCCAAAGATTGCAAGCATGCCTCCACTCTTGTGACCACTTCCACGACTACCAGCCATATCCCCAACCCAAAAGCAACCTCTAGCTCTATTTCTTCACCCCCTCCTCACTTAGTTTTCACTGATGCTCAGAGAGAAATCATCATGGAGCTGTGTCGAGATAATGACAAGCAAAAATTTCTCCAAGAGTTGATGGAGAAACACCTGGACTGGATTTTGGATTCGGGTGTGAAGAACCCTACACAGTGACGCAATGAAGAGGAACTGCTCCAAGAAATAATGGCCCCCAAGTGGTCGGAATCGTCCAGGTATGCCTTCCCCTACAGCTCTACCAGCAAGTAATTTATCATGGATTGTTATTTTATTTTTTTGTAGCTTATGTCCGACTTATCAAATTACAAATACATCTTTGTTGGTATATTCATAGGCCCAGAATATTCTATTACTATCTAAAATATGTAACTATGTCAGCTAGGAGTAGTCACAATAGAATTTTATGGAACTTTTATAACTGGTGGTGGGGTCGGTTTCCTTCTATGGCACCCTCACACCAGTGTCTGGAACATCTTATGTAATTTTTTTTCATGAAAGGTAATACAAACAACCAGCTCACAAAAAAAATATGTATCATCATTATCATATTAATAATTAATATCATAATATACACTTTTTTTTGTAAATAAAAAAGGTGGATCCTTGTATTATATCATCAATTTACAGTTGTAAGTCATTTGGAAACCACCTGTCCTACCACAGAAGGGAAACCAAGATAGGTGGCTCCAAGCGATGATAATTCTATCATGGTTGTGGAATTGTTTGCAAAATTGTACAAAAAACCAACTTGCTAACCTAGGGCATTCTTCATCCAGATCTGCCATTACTATGCTAACTATACAACTGTAAAAAAGATTTCAAACTATAATTGACAGAAAATAGAGTCTAGGGTAGGCCGCTTCAAGCCAAAGGGGAACTTGGGTGTCCATTGGAAGTGAAGGGCAGGACAAACTTCTTCTTGCAAGTGGGGTAGCTTGTAGACTTTGGGGCCTCATATAGAAAATCCAAACGTTGGTTGATGATCCTTTGTCCTTGTGCCTTCTCATCCTGTCATTGCCTAATATCAAAAAGGAGTTCAAGGTGCTCCTCGGTTAGATAATGGATGTTCTCTCTGCCTTCAAAAACTTGCCAGCTGGGAGGGATCTCCTCCTCTACAATGCAGCCACCTTCCCACTGGCGAGGCTAAAAGTCGGGGACAGAGGGAGAATCTTCCTTAATCTCCGGGCTTGGGCCTAGTTGAGAAGAAGAGGGTGGACCTGTATGCCGAAGAGGAGGTGGAGCCTCCTCTTTTTCCAAGTTGAGGCTCGGAGGAATATTTTCCCTTGAAGCGATGGTCGGTGAGAGAAGAGGCAGCGGTTGAGAATGCAAGGTGGGGGACGGGGTCTCCTCCTTTGGAGTGCACAGGGAGGTCTAGGTATTGGGAGACAAAATTTCCAATTTTGGGGTGCGCATGGTGGAATGAGGACTTCTAGTGTGAGTGCAGGGATGACTGAAGTGAGCAATCAGAGCTCGTTGGGAAGCTATGAGTCGATTGTCACGGGTGTAGGCATTTTTGTTTTTGCTTGCTCGCCTGGGCTTGCCTCTGTCCCGTGGCATGGTGGAAAAAAATAGGGGTGGTGGAGGGCACGAAAATCACGCAGAGAGCGAGTGGATGAGTTGGGAGGGCCGAGAGACATAGTGCTGGAATAGCTACTAGCAATGAGTAGGAGAACGAGCGCACACTGGACAAATTTAATGCCGCTAAGGGGCATTGAAACCTCTCCCATCGCCATTGAAGGCTGACAGGACTGGTTCAAGCTCTTAGTACCTGTGGTATGGTTGGAGCGCTCATCCGAGTGCTTGCCCAAGCGCACCGAGTTAAATTCCATCAAAGTTTGATGCATGGGAATTTATATCCTTGGGGGTGGCGGCCTGGGACATTAAATCTCTTCGCCATAAGTCTCGTCCAGGTGTCCTCCCACTTTTGCCTCATGTCACCCCATCTAGGTGTGGATAGTCCCTTCAGTCTAGCTCTTGGAAGTGGGTCTATAGTGTTGAGCTTTGAGGCCATCTAGTGTTTAAGAGGGTGATTTGTTGAGATAGGTCCACCCCTTCATTCACTAGTTTGTATGCCACTATGTTTGCGTCCCTTCTCACATGAGAGGTGATGAGAGCGAGAGAGGGTTTGAGTAGATATTGGAGGCAATGTAGAGGGCCCAACAGGTGCCAGCTTGGGGTAATCTTTTATGGGTTTCTTCCATTGATGATTTTGGAAGCTAGCTCAATTATGAATTTTGAATCTCCCTCGATGATGAGGCAGGTAAGATCATGGTATATGGATAATTGGATTCCCCTGATCATGCCCCATATCTCTGCAAAGTTGTTGGTATCATAGCCCATATTTTCAGTAGTCATACTGTGTATTATGCCGAATTGATGCCTAATGACTTCCCCCACATCGGAGGGCCCTGGGTTGCCTTTCGAATCTCTGTCGAAGTTAATTTTGTGGAAGCGGGAAGGGGGAGGGGACCAAATCGAGGGGTTGGTCACCAAGGTGGAAGGGGGGGAAGGGGTGGGAGGAGAGAGGGTGAAGGGTAGTGTGAGGCCCCAAGAGTTGAGGATCAAGAGTTCTGTAGTGTCAATTGGTCTGTCTTCTTTGGTCCAAGGGTGGAGCTGAAGGGTTTCGTGAAGGTTCAAGTGGATGGTTGACCAGATGGTTTCCAAGGTGGAGGGTTGGGAGTGAAAGACCCTCTTGTTTATTTCTTTTCAGAGTTGCCACACTATGAAGCCTGGTAGGAGATGTCAGATTCTATTTAGCAATTGGATTCTGTAAGGTCCTGCTCCCTAGTTTCTGATTTTTTTTATGATGTTGCCTTGATATCTGTGAGTTCTTCTTAGGATCTGAGCGGCATGGTCCCAGATGACAACGTTGATGGTGCAGATGTTTAAGAGGTGTTCCATGTTCTCTTCATGTTGATTACAGAGGTGACATATCGAAGGTCCTATGAAGCCTCTTTTCTATAGATTATCCGAGGTCAGGATTTTGTTCTGAATGAGGAGCTAGAGAAAAGTTGAGATTTTTGGCCAGAATTTGGACTTCTAGACTACAGTCCATATAGGATCCTTTGGCATGAATTGAAATCCTTCCTACAGTGCATGTCCTTCCTTGAGAGTGAAGTTGTCATGGGGCGAGTGCCCCCAACGAAGAATGTCAGAACCATCACTTTCTCGTATTCTTCTTGTTGAGATTGCATGAGCCCAAATCTATAAGTTGCATTCCTCTACCACCTATAGGTCCTGATGGGTGGATTTCCAGGTTCTCCAGGAGTGCTTGTGAGGGTTGGCAACCCACATGTATTCTACTTTGGCAATGATTAAATTAGGTATCTAGTTTTCATAGTGTAGCAGATTTTCATTAGATTATAGGGGTGGCATCTATTGCCAGGAGTCAATCCAGAACCTAGCAGTCTGACCATTGTGTACTTCCCAAAAGGCGTGCTCCTGGATGAGGGGTCTTTTCCTCTAAGCTGCATTCCAGATGTTGGAACCTTGAATTTTGTCCTGCATTCGGATCCAGTGTGAATGTTGGATGTCTGGTGCATACTTGTAGTTCCAAAGCTGAGCCCATATTTCTGTTGGATTTTTTATCCATCTCCACCAGATCTTTGCTCCCATAGTGTTGTTGAGTTTGCCAGGGTCCCGTAGACCAAGGCCTCCTAGGGCTTTGGGTTTGCACACTTTTTCCTAGCTGACTAGAGCCCATTTTTTATCTGGATTGTGGCCATGCCAGAGAAAGTTCCTCTGCAAATTTCTGATTTTTTTTATGACTGATTGTGGGGCTACTAGAGTGGAGAAAAGATAGGTCGGTATGGCTTGGAGGACGGATTTGAGGAGGGTGATTCTGGCTGGGAGGTTGAGGGAGCGAAAGGTCCAGCTGCTGAGTCTGTTGGAGATGGAGAGCAGGAGAGAGTCCCAAGAAAGGTTGCGGGCTACCGAGTCCGACAAGGGAAGGCCTAAGTAATGAGTCGGGAGGGTGAAAATCAGAATGGAGAGGAGTTGGGAGATGTGCTGCTGGACAGCCTGGGGAGTGTTGAAGAAGAAAAGTTGTGACGTTTTTAGGTTGAAGGAGGTGACAGTGGCGTCACTAAAGTTGGAGAGGATGGAACTAATTTTATTGGCTTCTTGTACCGTGGGGGTACTCATGAGCATGGTGTCATCGAAAAATTGGCTATGTGAGGCCGCAGGTTGGAGCCCATGGAGGGGGAGGCCTTGCAGAGAACCATTGCCTATGGAGGATTTTATGTAGCATCCCAGGCCTCCAGCCATTATTACAAAGAGAAAAGGGGAGAGAGGATCCCCATGTCTTATGCCTCGTGAGGGGGAAAAAGGTTGGGAATGGGATCCATTGACTAGGATGGAGAAGAAGGTAGAGGTGATGAGATTCATGATCCAATCGATCCAGTTGGCACTGAAACCAAAGGCCACTAGAGTTTCTCTTATGTAGTGCCAGCTTAATTTGTCAAAAGCTTTGGAGAGATCAAGTTTGAGAAGCATACCTGGTGTTTGTGCACTTTTGAGTGAGTGAATAACCTCATGGACCAGAATGACGCTATCCATTATTTGTCTTCCTTCTACATAGCCTGACTGCTCCTTTGAGATGATGAAGGGGAGGATTCGCTTGAGTTTGAGAGCTATCACTTTGGAGATAATTTTGTAGATTATATTGCAGAGTGCTATGGGTCTAAAAAATTTCGGATTGGTGACTCTCTCTTCCTTGGGTATCAGGGTGAGAAAGGTGGCGTTGAGGGTTGGGAGGACTTTTCCAGAGCTATGTGATTCCTCCACCAGTTTCCAAACCCCGTCCCTTAGCATGGGCCAACAGGCGTGGAAAAAATCCATGGTGAATCCATCTGAACCAGGTGCCTTGCCTGTGGGTAGATCCTGTATGTCGTGGTCCACCTCAACTTGGCTTATAGGGGTCATGAGGGCTTCATTCTGTTCCTGGGTGATGAGGGTTAGAATATTGGTTGTTACTTTACCAATAGCCTCTGCGCGGTCCGCCTGAGGTTCTGAGAGGAGGTCAAGGTAGTAATCAGTGAGCTCCTTCATAATTTCCATATGAGAGAGAAGGGTTGTGCCTTGGGTGTTTTCTAGTTTGGTTATGCAGTTGATGAAACCCATGTGAATCATTGATCGGTGGAATGTTTTTGTGTTTTTTCCCCCTCTTTTAGCCACTGAACCCTAGATTTTTATCTCTAAAGGATTTCTTCATGTTGTAGCATTTCTTCCAATTGTTGTCTAGTGCTTTGTTCCTCCTGTTGCTAATTTTGGGTATATCCTGTTTGGATGGATTATTGTTGAAGAGCTTCTAGTTTTTGTTCCAACAATTTTCTCTCTTGGAAGATGTTTCTGAAGACTTCTTTGTTCCACTGTCGCACCTGCTTCTTGAAGTATTTGAGATTTTGCTGAAAGCAATACATTTTGGTTCCCTGCCAAATCTCTGTCGCGTCCCACCAAAGATGATCCATCTTGTGGAAGTCGGGATGGGAGAGCTAGAACTTTTCAAACCTGAAGGGTTTGAGCTTGGGGGAAGCCATGGTGTCCACCCATAGCTAAACATGCCAGTGGTTCGAGCCTGCTTTTGGGAGGATATCGGACTCTATTATAGGGCCTTCTAGGAGGAGGGTCTCAGAGAGAAGAAAATGGTCAAGTCTGCAGGCGATCTATTGGGGTTTCGTGTGCTTGTTCGTCCAAGTGAAGGTTCCATTGCCATTATCTATGTCTATCAGTTTGTGTTGTTCCATAAGTTCCTGGAATCTTATGCTATCTTGTTCCAATCTTTTCTTGCCCCCCCCCTTTTTTCCTCTAGAGTGAGGATCATGTTGAAGTTGCCGCCCGCGATCCACCTTTGATTGTTGGCTAAGGAGCTAAGATAATCTAATTGTTGAAGGAATACTTATTTTTCCGGGATGGTCTGCGGTCCATAGGCATTGGTAATCCATCCATCTTTGTTCGAACCTATTACTCGATAGTGGGCTATGAGTGTGCCTGGGGTTGAGAGGCCTTGATTCAAAATTACCCAGTTTGGGTTCCAGAGGATGGAAAAGCCTCCTATCGCTCCTTTCGAGTCTGTGTGGTAGGAGTTGCAGTTGCGCCAATATTTTCTAAAGATTGCTTCCACAATTTGTCCTGCGCATTTTTTCTCCTGAAGGAGAAGGATGTCCAGGTCTTCCATTTTGATGCAGTTTTAGAGGGTCCTTTTCTTGGATCTTCCATTGAGGCCCTTGATGTTCTATGTGATGAATTTCATGATTTAACAGTTGGGTGGGTGGGAGAAGTAGCTATTTGAGAGATTTTGTATCTATCCTAAGTTGATCATATAATTACCAGCCTCCTTGATGAGATGTTGCACCATTTTCCTGCCTCTCCTTTTTCTTTCTTTTGTGTTTCTCCTTGGATCTGGGTTTGGGTCTCCTTTTATTCCTAGTCTTGAGGTTGCTTCTGCTGACAAGTCTAGAAAGACCTTGTGGACTTTCCTTAGTTGATCTTATGGTATGGTTTGCAGGTCTTTCTTATTTAGAGCTTCTTCTAGTCTGTCCAGATCTACTCCTACTAGCTCATGCTCATTCATTGCCATTATTGTGTCTTCGTCCTTTCCAGGTTCTCTGCCCAAGTCTGAAGGAAGAGAAGGGTGGCACAGGGTATGCTGGGAAGGAGCCACCTGAGGTATTCATTTTTCCTTGCCCCTGATTTCTTCAGCCTCTGATTCTTCAAGGGGGTTTTCCACCTCCTCTGCCTATGGTAGATTAGTTAAAGCATCAAAGGAATTAGTATTGGGATTTTTCCGGTTATTGTTGGTTGTTGTTTTCTTCTGCGTCTGCTTCCTGCGTGTCTAAACCTGCGTGAAGCCATCCTTTGGATTCTCTTCTTCAGTCGGATTGGGGGGGCATTGAGGGGGTAGTCTCTGAAGAGATGCCCATGCTCGTGGCACTTTCTGCATCTGAAAGGTATATGTTCGTAATCTATAGTTTGTGCCCACTCCTCATCTTGATACTCCAGGGTTATCATGCCTGGGAGGGCGTTAGATATGTCCATGTAGACATAGATTCTGGCATAGGAGGTGTACTTCCTATGCTTGGTGGCTTCTGAGGATTTAACATGTTTACCTAGAGTGTTACCTATGCCTGATAAGATTTCTTCAAGCCAAAACTCTTGGGGTAGGGAGTAGGGACGGATCCATACCAGGGCATATGCAAAGTTCTCTTTGTCTGGGCAGAAGCATTCAGTCTAGAATCTCAGATATAGTCTCGTCGAGTTGTAGAAGTAGGGCCCCCCTTCAAATACCTTGTCTTTGTCCTCCATATTATAGAATATGACTATGAAGAAACCCTTGGAGCTCAACTAGAGCTTGTAGTCTCCCTTAGGTTTCCACCAGGCTTTAATCCATCGAGATAGGTCTCTTTTTTAGGGCCAAAGGCCTAGGAATTTGCCTATGAGGGCGTGGTCCCTCATGAACTAGGTGTGCTCGCCTATTCGGTTTCTTTTTATGGTGTATCGTGGTGTCATCAGGGCCTACAGTATGCATTTTCCTGGTATCCAGGCTCGAGCAGCTTTTTGATGCGAGGACTCTGCGTCCATGTTCGTGCCTGTACCTCCTTGTGTTTCATCTTTCATGGACTTTTCTCACAGGTGCTGAGGAGGTTCCAAAGATGGTCTATGCGCGCAGACGTTCTACGGGTCATTCACTGCAATGTTTCGATAGGAGGGGGCTTCTTCCCCCCCTTCAGCAGACATGTTGTACCAGTCAGAGCCTTGGTGAAGAGAGCGTCAGGTGGATGCAGGAGTGTTCAGCAAGGAGGACGGGGGGTTTGTGAATAAATGAAACCCTATTTGCAGAGCACACTCGTCACCAAATTTTCAACCTCAATTTCACCATTAATACAAATTCCTCATATTATACACTTAGTTATAAGTATATATAACTATTAAAATTATGAAAATAGTTATATTTATTTAGATTAGTCAAATAATTAGTATATTATTATTAAAAAAAAATTACATGGAAAGATACAAGAACAAAACATATTATTTTAAAATTCTATTATCTTATTCTTGTTTTTAAAATAAAATCATAACTTAAAGATCATACAATTAATTATAGAATTTACCCTAGAATATATATCAAGTTTTCACCAATTAGAAAGTTATTGTAAGAGGTCATCATCAAAATAGTGAACCAAATTCAAATAAGATCATTTTAATTTCAATATCTTTATGATTCCAACTAACAACATTAATATGTCAAATCCCACTAGCTTGATTTGTTTAGAAGAGTTTTGTTTGTAGGGCAACCCAAGGTCGAAACTCGTTCCAATAAATCTAGCTAGTTATGATTGGTGCACCCAGGGTGATTTTGACAGCTTAGATGCCCCTGAGTTTCTTTACTTCGGCATTCCCATTCGCCCGCTTAGGGGCTATGCTAGTTATATTGAATGGATATTTCTACAACACAGTACAACATTAAATTAATCGATTAAATCTAAAAAAATAATAAAAAATTAATATAGACTATAAATAAAATATTTCAATAATTTTAAAGAAATAAAATTTTCTTCATATTAAAACATTTTAATAATATGTTTTTCAATACAAGAGAGATGTTTAATTTTTTTCATATTCCCCCAATATGGGGTGATACACGACAATCACATGCTACATGACACTCGGGTGACAAGTGTTGTTAAAGCCTCTCGTCACCAGCCTCCCCTCCATCTTTTCATCGTGCTTAGCATTCAAACCAGGAGGGCGCTAGTGCATTGGGACAGCCAGGGGAAATTAATGGCACACATTTTGCACCAGTATTGGCTCTTCGGAGTAGGTACACGGCAGCAGGACTACCTCATCTCAACATTCATGGTGCCTCTCTCTGCCATTTCACTGTTTTTTCTGAAAGTAAGCACTTGGCGCGGTTATTTGATCCTACCTTCGCATATGGCTCTTCATTTCCCACCTGCAATCTCCTCCCACTAGAGTCAAACCTGTGCTGATTTTCCCTCCAACTTAGTGTTTATATCTAGGTTGTTTCTCACTTCTTCCCTCTGTTGTGTCTATACCATGCCTCGCAAAAGAGGCAAGCCCAAACGCGAGTCAGCCTACTACAGTCTTGTAGCCCAACATTAGTGTGCAGGCCCGACATTAGTGTGTAGGCCCACCCTCAAACCTCTCTTTACATCCTAGCCCTTTTAGTAGCCTTGTCGCCCCTCCAGACTCTGATCAGAACTGGCACGAAGATGCTCTACTCTAGTGGTTTTCCATTGGAGGAGGAAATTCCTCCAAATTGGATGAAGGACATCAAGGCACCAACTGAACCAACCGGATTCACCTTCCCTTCGGTTCATCATGATATTTCTATGGTTGGTTGTGTGGTGGAGGAGGAAATCCCTCCACAGTGGTGGGAAGACTCCATTAAATTTCCTTCTTCATTTCATTTTCTATTAACTTCAAAAAATCAATTCTATATATATATATATAATAAAATTATATCATTTGATTATTTCATTTTCTATCAACTTGAAAAAATCAATTCTAAAACTATATATATATAATAAAATTATATCATTTGATTATTTCCAAATAAAAATCTGGCCGGTTTTTAACATTGGGAGCATGGTTGAAATAAATAGAGACATTGACCTTCTCATTATTAATATAATTAGCTGATACTAAATAGAGAAGCAAAGGACCCGTATAGCTACCACGTAAAAGAAGCTTTTCTCGTTATAAGTATATCACATGACAATTCTTTAAAACAGAAACGCACCCATTCTAGAAGAAGCTGAGGAGGGGCCTCCCGTCTTCCTTCCACGCACTTTCTCCCCGAGACGATCTCAAGAACCACGATCCCATAACTATAAACGTCAGCTTTTTCACTTAATTGCCCATGGAGGGCATACTCGGGCGCAGTGTAGCCTCTGCAATATACCAAATTTGGGAAAGCAAAAAATTAATTCATGGATTCGAAACCTGAAGAAAATCTTCTCAAGAGAATTACTAAATGAATTGCATAACTTACATTGTTCCTCCTACTTTGGTAGAAACATGAGTTTCTCCTTCTGGGAAGAGTCTAGCCAATCCAAAATCTGCTATTTTAGGATAAAATCTGTCATCGAGTAGTATATTTGCACATTTGATATCTCTGTGTATAATACGAACGTTGGATTCCTCGTGTAGATATGCAAGGCCCCTAGCTGTGCCCACTACAATGTTTAAGCGGCTTTCCCAACACAAAGAATTTCTTATTTGTCCTGTCGACAGCCAACAATAATATTCCAAACCCTCAATACAAGTTAAATC
>SNQJ01S0059544.1:28795-46797 GCA_010110895.2 Picea sitchensis | reverse complement strand
ATTAGATGTCAGGAAACTAATTTGGCATTAATCAATGAGAAATATTTTATGTTACAAACTCAAGGAATTGTTTTGGGTCATTGTGTGTCTTCTACATGTATAAAAGTGGATCTAGTTGTTAGCACATGATATGTACTGAAGCATATCATTAGTCTTTGCTAGTCATGTGGTAATTCCTTCTTCTAGGAGTTAGTCATTTAAAAGTTCATAGGTTTAGATTCATCTTTTATGATTATAAATCAAGGTGCTTGATTTTAACCTTGGGTCTAAAGTTGATCAAAACACATTGTCAAGTATTAGTGTTATAAGGGTGATTTCCATCATTTCTAAAGAAAGAAAGGTATAATATTCATCTCCATTTTCATTAAAACACATTGCGATGAAAAATGGTTAAAGGCACTATGAACTCATAGTGTGTTGCAAACAGTGTGCTGCAAACAGTGCACTGTGAACTGGCGCTACAAACTGGTTGTAGTAGATTGAAAAAGATTGGATGTTTCCTTTTAAGTCCAATTCGAGTTCACAAAGCACCAAAATAACTTCAGATACACCATATTGTTATCTCACAGGGTCATCTTATAGTTTCCTCTTGCAAACAACATCATTACCCACTCCCAATTATCCACTACAACTTGTATGTTATAAAATTGCATTGTAGACTGGCGCTGCGAACTAGCTGTTGGCGTTGAAAACCCTCTATTTGCACATAGTTGTCTCTTCTTTCCTGTCCGCAACTTCAGTCAGATTGAATTGTTTTCTCTCTTATCATACTCTACTTTCAAAAGACTCAGGAGGCAACTTAAGGATGCAAACACTGAAATTGACAAGTTGAAAAAGGAAGATTAGGAGTCCTGAATCAAGCTAAAGGAGATGCTAGATATATATAAGGAGTCCATTGATAAAGAAAGGTTCATGGATAAGAGTTTTTTCCCCTTCAAAGACAACTCAAGAACGTATATAAGCGAAAGATAACTTTCCAAGCCGGGATCCGTAAATTAAAAGCAGTGTTGCATCCCTTCAGAGAGAAAGTAGCAAAAAGGAACTTAGATATGTTGTCTAAGGTGGATACTAGAAGGAGTACCAAAACCAAAATATGAATACAGGATAACATTTCACTTCAACACCATTTTGTCATGATTTACTTTTTGCATACAGTTACAACACTAAATGATGATTTTGAATTTTGAGGTAAACTTAACATATCCATATGTTTTTTCAAAGTTACTTCAATTTGTAAGGATTTTGTAGCATTTTCAGAAGTATTTCCCTAATTTTGGTGAAAGTTTTAAAAGTTGGAATCTTTTTGTAAGTAAACATGTTTCTACTGGAAAGTTCGCACTGCCTGGATTCACTGGCGCTATGAACGAATTTCCTGTAGCATCTTTATATGATGTTTTCACCATAACTTTTGAATCACGATCTGGGTTCTTCTGAAATTTGGTGTGGAGAAGAAAAATATTACAATTGACTTGCTAAAAACCAATCATCTTGACCCAGTTCATAGTTTCAGAGAAAATTCAAAATTACCACCTATAGGAAAGTTTGCAGGGCATGCTATAAAAGGCATTGTGAACTCTCACAGTTTGATAAATCTGAGTTGTAGGAGGGCTTCCACCTATATGAGGGGGTTAGAATGGTTTCCTGGTAGATATTTGGATATGAAGGACATGTGTTCTATCACCAGATCAAGCAACATGACCTTTTTTAAAAGGATTTTATCACAATAGACAAGATCCAAAACAATAGGAATTTGTTATGTTTTTGTTGGAATCTTTTGTAACAAACTCCTAAATGGAGGAGGAACCTATGTAGCTCCTTGGTTTTGAAATCCTTAGAGTATAAAGAGATCATTCACTATATATGAAGTGGATTTTGATAAGGAAAGGGTTGAGGACTGGAGATATGCTTGAGAGAGTTGCAGGGGAAGTTTTATCTATTTATTTGTAAGCCTGAGGGCATGTGATGTAGGCATTTCTTCCATTAAAGATTCATGAAAATTGTTTATCGAACTTTGAGTTATTTATTATAATATTACCTTGCCATATTTATTGAATGAAATTGCAGGCATTGAAGATCAATGGTTGTTCATGGGAAGGAGATTCATGAGCTACAAATGATTTGTAGTAATTGCCTCCTTTCATTATCTCTATTCTAGTAATATTTTAAGTAATTTTTGCAGAGAGGATCTTTGTTTGATGATATTATTCATTTTGTTATCTTCCTTATATCTTCATCCATCAATTATAGCCCTTTGGTCTGGTAGGCAGTTTGAGTGCCTTTGATCTGTAGGATGTGTTGACTCTATGCCCAATGGAATGACTTTGCAAAACAATTTCTACCCTCCTTTGTGCTCTTCCTTATTGATCCACCCGAATTTAAACCGGATTTAATCACTTATATCTAAATGGGTACTGGGATCACTCTTTTTGCGGTCTAGAGTGACTTCTAGTGCTAATACCAGCCAAGAAAGAAGTCATTTCCTATCTTCCAATGCCAAAAACCTAAAAAGATGTTAGGATTTTCTTACGCCATGCATGCTACTATAGATGATTCATTGAAAAATTTAAGACAATTGCATCTCCATTATTCAAACTTCTTACCAAAGATAACGATTTTTTCTAAAATATTCCATACCAAATTGCTTTTGAAACTTTGAAAGAGAAACTTTCTATAGAACCTATTTTAAGAAGAGAAAAATGGTCCCTTCCATTTTATATATCGACAGATGCCTCTGACACAATTTTAGGAGCAGTTCGAGGACAAAAGTAAAATCAAGTGTCTTATGCCATTTATTTTGTGAGTAAAAACATAACACCCACTGAATTGAATTATACATTTTCAGAAAAGGAGTTCCTTACAGTAGTACATACCATCAATAAATTTAGGCACTATATCATAAAATATGAGAGCTTCATCCACATTGATCATTCAACCATTATATACTTAATGAACAAGCCAATTACTAATGGAAGGGTTACGAGCTGGCTTCTTTTGTTACAATAATTCAATATCACTCATACTAAATAGACTTGGTAAGGAGAATGTAGTTGCAAACTTTCTTTCCAAGATTCATAATGAAGGTGGATTAGTTATTGTTAATGATAATTTCTTTGATGAACATATTTTTGCAATATCTACTTAATATTCTTGGTTTGTAGATATCGATAAATATTTAGCTACAAGAAAATTAAATCAACATCTTTCCACAAAGGATAAGAAAAATATCATTAAACTCGGTGCCACTTAGTCATGGATTGGTGCATAAATTTTCCGTATTGGACATGATCTAATCATTCAGAGGTTTGTATGAGAGGATGGAATATTTAACATACTGAAGGCATGCCATGTTGAACCATGTTGAGGCCATTTATTATTGGATATTATTGGCCCACTCTTTTCATATATGCCAAGAAGTACATTAAAATCTCTGATAGTTGTCAATGGATGCACAAACTAGTGCAAGGAGACAAAATGCCTTTACAACCAAAGGTACTCATAGAACCATTTGAAAAATGGGCCTTATACTTTGTAGGATCTATTTTCTAATGTCTAGAAAGAAAATTTATATTTTCGTATGTACTGATTATGTCACTAAATGAGTAGAAGCTAAACCTCTTTTGTATGCTAATGAACAAATTGTTGTGGATTTTTTATTTGAGGACTATTTACTCATTTTTGTGTCCCAAGATAAATTGTAATAGATCAAGGTGCTTATTTCAAATCAAATCTTGTTCAAACAATCACAGAACAATACAAGATCAAGCATTGGAAGTCATCTCCCTACCATCCAAAAGCCAATTGTAGCATCCCCATCTCCCTACTAGACAATGCCACACTAAAATTCCAAACTATGATACCGTTTTAATTTACTGATATGCTCTACATATGAAAATAATTATGGAGAATAATAACAACATACTTTTGCGAATAGATGGAAAATGCGTCTCCCAACCCCACCATGAAGGATGTTTATAATTTAGAGGTGTTTCTTTATACATGTGAAAGAGTCGACATTTCAATGAAAAAAACAATAAAAAACCTCGAGATGTTCTTTTTGTAAAATCTTAACGAGTGATGTTGACCACACCAGTTACATTTAGTTTTTTTTCTTCTAATATTAATATTATTATAATTAAATTGTAAATAATATTTTTGATAACATGTTTATGGGTTTTAGTAGTTTAAATTGTAATTGGAAGTAGTATTTGGTTTTATTTATTAAATTAAGGATAAATGTTATTAAAAAGAAGATGACCCTAGTACATATACCTTAACTAAAAGAGATATTGGTCGGCCTTTTTCTAGTTTGGAGTAAGACCTAAAATTGCTTCCCTTGGCTAAGAATGCTTTCTAAAATGTAAGAAAACAAGTTAATGACCCAAAACTCAAAGCATTAGTGATGGCTCTTGTTAAAGTGTTAATGCATAATTGCACTTCATTAAAGAACACAAAATACATTACAAAATAGTGTAATGTATTTTAAGATGAGCATGCATTGGTGTAACAACCCCTTCGGGTACGACTCCTACAACGTACAATCGGAAAACGCACCCTTAATTTTTTGTTATGTGTGTCTGTGTAGGAACGAAATAACGACATTATACTCAACATCGCAACACGATGACAAACACAAAGCATGCAACTCACGCGACCACAACATAACGACCCAACATAAAATAACATCAAGCACCTAGAAGCAATGTACGACATTCAACCGACGACGAATAAGAATGACTACCCGCCCGTCCTACCCTGCAATGGTTAGGACCTCTAGGACACATAAGAAACACTGAAGCCCAGGTTCCCATCAATTTTGACCATTTAAGGTCTCAGGGCTGGTGACTGTTCTGAGGAATAAGGAGGTCTCTACATGCCACCCCAAAACAAACAAGTCCAAACCGACTAAGCTAAATGACAACATCAATATCATCCAGGACACCTCCTTCCACTAAAGATCAAAATTTTATAAATATTTCAAGAATATTAATGTCGACCTTATAAAGTATTTTACATAAAGTAGACATTGAAATATTTTATTTACGCCCATATCGAAAAATATGTTATTTTATATAAAGTAGCATATTAAACACACTTACACTCTAAATTGTTACAACAATGGAATATAATGAATAATTATATAATGAAAGTATAACTTTCACTACTTACTTCCAATAAAATCCAAATCTTATAAGTTTTTCAAAAATATTTAAAAAAAGTATTTTATTGAACATAAAATTGGCATATCTTATAATAGAATCTCAAGATAAACTATAACTTGACCATCGAATTCCAATAAAATCTTATATCTTTTTCAATAATATTTAAAGACAACTCAAGTATTTTACTTAGGACGAACATTGAAATATTTAATTTCTTGTCCACATTGAAAACTATGTTAATCCATATAAAGTCACATCTTATACATAGTCACACTCAAGTGTTCTAATAAAAAAATATAATGATAAAGTATAACTTTGAAATCTCGCTTCTAATAAAGATCCAAATCTTATAAATCTTTGAAGAATATTTTAAAGATAATCTTATAAAACATTTTACTTAATATGGACCTTGAATTATTATTTTGTTTTTGGCCCACATTGAAAACTATATTATTTAATACACAATGATTTCTTATATACATTTACACTCTAAAAACACTACAATAAAAGAATCTAATAAAAGGATTTCCATTAAAAATACAACTGTTACTACTAACTTCTAATAAAAACCCAAATATTAGTTTCAAGGCGTTATGCTAAAATCGTTAACCAACAATTATAAAGCAATTGGAAACCGCTACCTGCCATTCCCCAAACTATTAGAATGTTGCTCTATTCTGAACAACTCATCACTCTTAAAGGCAATTAATGAAAACACCACTTTCCATTCCCATAACCCTTGACATAAGGCACTATCCTCAACCAAGATTCAAATTGTTATAAAGCAATAAATCACTAAAAGAAAGACGCACAGGTGTATAGATTCTGTCCAAAATTAGCAAGACGCACAGGTGGGTACGGTTGTCTAAATGTTTAAGGTTTAGAAATAAACTGCAGTGGAGAGTAATATGGTTGTTAGGGTATCATCAGTAATTATCAAAGAAGAATCAATTCTTTCAAGTAAAGGAAAATCGCATGGGTAACAGACAACATTTTTTCTTTTGGAAAAATCAAGTCTTCAAAGGGTAAATTTTCCTAGGGTAACAGATGTATTAGCACAATAGTATTCTCAAAGAAACTCAGATCCCAAAATCAATCTAACATGCTGCCATACCAAAACGAAAATGTAGGCAGGTGAAGGAGGCAAGGACTCACGCAGACCGTCCACACAATGAAAAAAAAGAGGGGAAAATCGTTCTGGAACAATTCTATATCAAAGGGAAAAAGAATAACTTGTCCTACCTACAACCTCAACTCCATGCCGACGGACCAATCAACAACAAAAATTAACGATCTGGATCGACATACTAAATTGAGAAATTTAAGATCGCTGTCAAGAATATAGACTCGCTATGACATCATTTAAATTTGTAAGCCAAATATTAAAACGCCCAAAAATAAAAGGGAGTAGATGCAAGGGCCGAAAATTAACAAGGGTAAAAGTAAACGCCTAGGGGTAAAATGTTGTTTATAAATCTCTCAGGTAAACACAGGGTCAAACTCTGTCCAACAAATAAAAACGCAGGTATTAACCATGCCGTCTATGGATAATACTTTCATTGTCAAAAAAATAACAAAATTTGTTGTCTATCCAAAAACAATTTTTGTGTCTAAGATATGTTTCAATTTCTGTCAACACTACTCACTACACACGCAACCAAGCACTGTAATCACTCTTATCCAATAACCACGCAGCCCAAATGTATGCGACCATCACAGTCACCCAAGAATTTAATCACCACTAAGGTGTAAGGGACATCATTGGTAATGATCTATAAAAAGGAGACTAATGACACATAACAGAAGACATTGTCCCAAAAATGGACAGTTAAACACTGAAACTATCCAAGTGCAGTCAATAGATAAAGGTAAAACACAAAGTAAATTTCTTTTGGAGAGAGCAAAATGATAACCTTGGTGGATTTAATCCACATGAACAAGCGCAAGGACCCTCAGTCAACCAAGGAAAATGAAAGGTAGACGACTGATAGGTTCATCCTTCTCTTCATCATCCTCGCACAAAAAAGAAGGGCATTGAGATCCATAGGTATTTTAACGCTAAGACGATGATTGTAGATTAGGCTTGTGGCCGACTGCTTAGGCGAGGACTGGTGAGCTAGGGACAAAGGATAATAGCCACGAAGGTCACAATCACACATAGCAAGGTGGTCAAGACATGCAGGAAAATGAAGGCCATGGGAGACAACAACCATCGAGCTAGGCTAAGAAAAGTTTCAGTCATCAATTTAAAAAAAACATCAGTTTACTTCTCCATTAAATAAGAAGATCCAAGCATAAGTCCTAACACATTATACCATACAAAATGAATAGAGCATATTGTTGCCTGATCACCCACTCTAAATGACATCCCGCGCACTCCGTGCAACTCCCGCTTGCTGATCGACGAGACTTCACCGGTACCTCCCAACGAATGCTAGGGGTACTATTCTTCCCCCTTAGCCCCTCGAGCCGCAAAGAGGCCACAAACTCACTAACTAGAGATTTCGACTAGCTCACAACCCACCTCACAAGGCCGAGCTACCACTCCTTACCGAGCTGGGTATCCCAACTCCCACAAGTTAAATCAGTCAAGTAGATATTTATACAGTGTAATGTTATGCAAACAGAATATGCTCCAACCTCCATCACCTCCCTTCATTATATAGTGTTTTGTGGTTCCTTACTTTCCAAAAATTCTATTTTAGTTAAGTTTTTATAATTAAATTCCTAAAAATTCCTCCCCATACAAGTGTCACCCATCCCCTTCCTTCCTCCATAATTTAACTTCTTTAATTAATTAATTATCTTTATTTTCCTCACCCACCTAGAGTTACTCCTAGAATCACTCCTAGGTGTCCACAAATTCTCTTACAGGATTTAATAACTTTCCTTTTTATTAAATTGTTAGTTCAGTTTAAATTAGAAAGCTCTTAAATGGTAGATGCTTTACTAAGTTTGATCTTTCGCTTTTTCCATTAAGTTCCCCCTTTTTCCTTTTTATGTTTACCTCTTTTCATAGTTTCCTTAAATTTTAGATTTTCCCTCTTTCCCCTTTTTAATTAGAACTCAAAAAGGCAGGTTTCGAATTTAACCCCTTTTGCCTTTTATCATTTAGTTATATAATTTAAATTATCAAAAACAATAAAACAATTAATTCCCCTTTTTTAATTTTATTTCATCCGGTTTTTTTTTTTGTTTTTTTTTATGATTAAATTAAATTTCTTGCCCCCTTCATGTTACAAGATTTAACAAAGATCATAATTATTATTTAAGTTTTATTTTATTTTTATTTTTATTATTTTCTTTTTAATAGAAAGACAAAATTTTACCACTAGTGTAATTTAGAATTAGACCTTAAATTTTGAACTGGGCGACATTAATTAGGGGAAATTGTTTTAAAAATACTTAACACGTTATTCATCCTAAGGCCATCTAGGTTCATTCCTCTATCATCAACAATGCGACGTGCCCTTCAGGATGCACTAGGTGCTCCAAGGGTGCCACTCGCCTCATATGTTCCTTTGTGCGACGTGCCCTTCAGGACGCACTTATGTGCTCCAAGGGTGCCACTCTCCTCTTGATTGACTTGGTAGACATCAATAACCTCTGGAGTCAACAATCTGCTAGGTGAACTTGTGGGAGACTAAGGGATTCTAAGGAATAATGCCCCCACCTTATTGCACACCACTTAGAATCATCGTGAGCGACTGTCGCAATCTACCCTCATGGCATCGTGGGTCCTCTCGAACTAGGTAATCGTTAACCTACAGTTTGAGCCACGGAAAGAGTGCTAGTAGGCTGTGGCAGGGCTGCTTTCCACACCTCTCCCTCAACATCTCTGGTAGTTGTGCGTGACCCCTTTACTCCACATGTGAGTCTGGGCGGCTAGCGATCGTCAGCCTACATCATCAAAAAATCATGTCAGAACATATCCATATCATATTATCTAATCATATGCACTAACATCGCAATAAAAAAATCAAACCCCAATGGTACACTCCCTAACTCGATCCGGAGTCCAAGGGTTCCATCTATGCCTCTGCATCCTCGAGGTCTAGAATCCTACACACTCAGTAAAACCGATTCAATAGCACTTGTCTATGTCAAAGTGGTAAAACAACATGTCATCAACCCATAACACCTCATAATCACAATCAAAAATTTTAATAGCATAATCATCCGGATCACTTGCGAGAAAGTGTCCTCAAAGAATAAGTTCCCTCGGTGTGCCAGAGAGGGATGTTACATACACCCCCTCTTGGACTAAACTTTGTCCCGAAGTTTCACAATATATATGTCAAAATAAAGTGTATCATAGTATCATATGTCTATCTATCAAACAAAAATGGAAATTGTTGGTGCATATCATATGTGTCCTCCCAGGTCTCCGAGTGTGGACTATAATTGTCCCACTGGACCTTGAGCCGATCTACTGTTTGACGTCATCGTTGTCGAACACGATGATCCAATATGTGGACTAGTTGAGTTGTGAGAACCCCCTCGTCCGATACTTGCAATGAAATCATGTCAATAACATGTGTAGGATCACTAATGTAATGTCTCAAAATAGATACATGAAAAACATCGTGCATATGCCTCAAAGAATTTGGCAAGGCTAGTCTATAGGCCATGGACCCCTTTCTCTCCATAATCTCGAAAGGTCCCATGAACCTAGGAGAGAGTTTATCTCCCTTCCCAAACTTGATCAAAATTTTATGCGGTTTAACCCACAAGAATTCTTGATCGCCGACCTCGTAATTATGGTTGACATGGTGCGCATCGGCATAACTCTTCTGTCGATCCTGTCCTTCTTTAATCCTTTGTCTTATTGTTTGCATTTTCTCTTCCATTTCTTGGATTGCTTCTGGTCCTACCAGGACCCTATCCTCAAGTCGATCCCAACTCAAATGTGTCTGACATGGTCGCCCGTAAAGAAACTAGAAAGGCGCCATCTTAATGCTACTCTGGTAACTATTGTTGTAAGCGAACTCCACTAGTGGCAAGAATTCTTCCCAACGCTTTTGTTGGTCCATCACGTACATGCGCAACATGTACTCCAAGGTCTAGTTCATTCGTTCGGTTTGTCATTCAGTCTCCAGGTGATACACAGTACTAAAGTTAAGTTGGGTTCCCAAGGCCTCTTGGAAACTCATCCAAAATCGTCCAGTAAACATCGATCCTTGATCGGATATAATCCTCTTAGGAACGCCATGCAACCTCACAATCTCACTGATGAAAACTCTAGCTATGTTAGGTGCCTAATACGTCATTCGCATAGGGATAAAGTGAGCACTCTTCGTCAGAGTGTCTACTACTATGAAAATCGAGTCATGTCTCCTTGCCGTCAGTGGAAATCCAACAATAAAATCCATAGAAATAACCTCCCATTTTGATTCCAGAATAGCGTGTGGTTGTAGTAATCCTGCTGGGTGTCTATGTTCAACCTTTACCTACTGACATTCTAGACATCTGGCCACATAGTTGATTATGTTTTCCTTCATTCCCTTCTAGAATAATAAGGGTTTAAGGTCTTCCCTCATCTTCATGACTCCTCGGTGAGCCATGTAAACTGCTCTATGAGCCTCGCTCAGGATCAACATCCTCAACTTGTCGTTCGGCGGTACATAGATCCAACTTTTAAACCTCAATAAACCATCACTATCAAGTGAAAATCCTTCAAATCATGGTATCATCATTGTGTTTTGTCCAATAAAACCCTCAACCTCTTTGTACCAGTCATTGTCACACTGTAAAGTTAGAATATTTTCACGTATATTCGTCTGAAGAGGCAACACCGAAAAGATGCTCGATCTCCGACTCAAAGCGTCGGCCACTTGATTCACTTTTCCTTTTATGTAAGTAATCTTGAAGTCGTAATCACTAAGCAATTCTGACCAATGCCATTGTCACGCATTCAGGTCGCTTTGCGTAAAGATGTGTTGGAGTCCACAATGGTCAGTCTTTAGTTCGAATTTTCGTCCAACAAGGTAGTGTCTCCAAACCTTCAAATCATAAACGATGGCTAACAACTCCAAATCGTACATCGCTTAGTTCTCCTCATGCCTTCTCAGTTTCCTCGAAATGTAAGAAATCACTCATCCATCTTGCATCAAGACCCCGCCTAATCCTTCCTTGGATGTGTCAGTGCATACCAAGAAGTCCGCATCCATGTCAGGGACCTTTAGGATCGGTGTTGTTGTCAACATTTCCTTGAGCCTACGAAATGCTTCCACACATTTCTCGGTCCAGACAAACTTCTTGTTCTTCTTTTTCAACTCTGTGATCGGATTTGCTATCTTCGAAAATCCCTCGACAAACCGTCGATAGTATCCTGCTAAACCCATGAAGCTACAGACTTCTGGGACATTCTTCGGTGCAGGCCATTCAATAATAGCCTCAAACTTTGGAAAAATTCCCATACAACTTGTGCTCTTACAGACACTATAGTACCAAGTGCAAGTGCTCATCATTATCCTCCGTCGTCTGAGAGTAAATCAAAATATCATCAATGAATACTTGGACAAACTTGTCCAAGTACTCACGGAACACCCCATTCATCAAACTCATAAATACCCTTGGGGTGTTTGTTAGTCCAAACGGTAAAACATTAAACTCGTAATGTCCAAACCTCATCTTAAAGGAGGTCTTAGAGACGTCATCCTCCTTGATCTGTAACTGGTGATACCCTGATTGCAAATTAATCTTGGAGAACACTGTCACGCCCTTCATTTGATCGAACAAATCATCAATTCTTGGCAACGAATACTGATTTTTGATCGTTTCCTTGTTCAATTGATCATAGTCAATGCAGAGCCTCCATGACCCATCCTTCTGTCGTATGAAAATAACAGGTGCACCCCACGGTGACATGCTTGGACGTATCAGTCCCAGTTCCAACAACTCCTTCAGTTGCATTTTCAACTCTTGTAACTCTGGGGTCGACATTTGATAAGGCATCCTTGCTATCGGTTCCATCCCCAATTTTAGGTCTATGGTAAACTCCAATTCCCTCTCTGGCGGAATCCCAGGTAACTCTCTGACCACTGGAAGGTGTTATAAACCTTCCACTAATCCCTTCTCATTTAACGCAAGGATCGCATAAATCTTGCACCCCTTGTGCATGCTCTTCCGTAGTTGTAAGGAAGAGATGAACTTCAGGGAAACTCCCTGGTTCTAGCCTACAATCACATGTCTCTATCCCTCATCATTGACCAAGCTCAACCATTTCATCTTACAGTTGAGTATTGCCTCATGCGATTCCAACTAGTCCATACCAATCACGAAATCATAAGATCCTAGGATCGTGTCGTACAGGTTGGTCCCTGTGACAGACTCTCCCAGGTTAAGTACACAGCCCATAACCTTTCCTCCAACCTTTTGTTTGGCTCTCGAAGCCATCTGTACGAAGCTAAACTCATCTTGTTTGACTTCCTTTACCTTAATCCTTTTTAGCACTGCACCATAAATGAAAATCTCAATAGCACCGAGATCTATCAAAATACTAAGGGTCTGGTCAGTGATAGTACCTGTCGTCTCGATCACAGTTGACTGATGCTATGCCTGGCATTTATTCACCGCTACATGAATCTGATGGGCCATACCCATATCTCCCATGGTAGTGGATCCAACTGATCCGGATGCTCTAGTCCTCTCCACTGGGTAGTCGCGTTGGTAGTGTGGCTCCCCACACATCCAAAACCCCTTCTTTGGCCTAGTAGTCTTGGTACCCGAAGTAGAAGGTGACGACCCTCCAGCCTAGAGTCCTGGTCTATTCTGCTGAACATGCCTAAACTGTTGTTTCTATGGTCAACACTTTTGCTGATGTTGCGGTTCACGATAAGGTGTCCACTGCTGAGGCATTGGTCGCTAAGGTGTAGTGAATGTGGATCCCCTTTAGAAGTCACGATATCCCGACGTAAGTCTGGCTGGTGTCTGATGCTACTATGCTCCAAGTGACACCTGCCCTGCTAGTCTTACTGGAGTCCTGGTCTGACCCCCACTGATAAGATCCTCCTCTGCTATGAGGGCCTTCTGGACAACATCATGAAAGGTTTGAGGCATCAAAATCCTAACCTTTGCACGTATGTTGTCGTTAAGGATGAACAAAATCCTGTTGACCTTAAGTTTCTCAGTGTTAAGGTGCGAAGCATACCAGAGTAGCTCCATAAAACAGGCCTCGTACTCAGGCACCATACGACTTCCCCGTCGTAAGGCGTTGAACTCATTAAGTTGACGCTCAATTAATTCCTCTGAAAGGTACCTCTCTCGGAACTGTTCCTCAAATAGTTCCCATGACATGTCTTCGATGACCACGTTTAGTTGCGGTAGGAGCGTCTTCAACCATATAAGAGTGCTCCCCTTCAGTTGAAAGACTGCCATACAGACCTTCATGTTGGAGGTATAATTGCGAAGTGCAAAGCACATTGCCATGTTCTCCAACCATGCCTCGGTGGTTGCGTCATCCGGGGCACCAAAGAACTCGAGAAATTTGACCTTCTCGAGTTCATGGTGAATGCTACTAGTACCGACCGGAGCATGTGGTGGAACCTTAGTGGGTGCTGACGCCCTGGCCTCATCTCTATCCAAATGGCTGATCAGTGCCTCAGACATGCACTGAAAATATCTCATCATTCTGACTACATCACCAACTGCTATCTTCTCCTCCCTGAGAACCTTCTCATCTCCCTAGGAGTTAGTCTCCTCAGGCGTGGATGCTACTGGGGGTGTCACGCCTCCTCCCCTAGAACCCTGTCGTATTCCACCATGGCATCCTCTAACCATGATTACCTGCATGAATACAAGTCAAGTCAATTAATAACCTTATAATCAAATCACATCAATGGAAGTCGTAGCGATCCCAAGTCGTGGGTTCAACTCGCTCTAACACCACATGTAACAACCCCATCTGGTACAACTCCTATGATGTACAACTGGAAAAAGACCCCTTAATTTATTTACTTTTGTGTGTGTAGGAAGGTAATAATGACATTATACTCAACATCACAACATGACGATGAACACAACGCATGCAACTCACGCGACCACAACATAACGAACCAACATAAAAGCACATCAAGCATCTGGAAGTAATGTACAAAATTCAACCAATGACAAATAAGAATGACTACCCGCCCATCCTACCCTACAATGGTTAGGACCTCTAGGACACATAAGAAACGATGAAGCCCAGGTTCCCATCGATTTTGACCATTTAAGGTCTCAGGGTTGGCGACTGTTCTGAGGAGCAAGGAGGTGTCTACATCCCACCCCAAAACAAACAAATCCAAGCCGACTAAGCTAAATGACAACATCAAGATCATCCAGTACACCTCCTTCCATGAAAGATCAAAATTTTATAAATCTTTCAAGAATATTAAAATCGACCTTATAAAATATTTTACATAAAGTAGACATTGAAATATTTTATTTACGCCCATATTGAAAACTATGTTATTTTATATAAAGTAGCATATTATACACACTTACACTCTGAATTGTTACAATAATGGAATCTAATGAAGAATTAACTAATGAAAGTATAACTTTGACTACTTACTTCCAATAAAATACAAATCTTATAAGTTTTCAAAAATATTTAAAAAAAGTATTTTGTTGAACATAAAAATTGATATATCTTATAATAGAATCTAAAGATAAACTATAACTTGACTATAGGCTTCCAATAAAATATTATATCTTTTTCAATAATATTTAAAGACAACTCAAGTATTTTACTTAGGATGAACATTGAAATATTTAATTTCTTGTCCACATTGAAAACTAAGTTAATCCATATAAAGTCACATCTTATACATAATTACACTTAAGTGTTCCAATAATAAAATCTAATGATAAATTATAACTTTGAAATATCGCTTCTAATAAAGATCCAAATCTTATAAATCTTTGAAGAATATTTTAAAGATAATCTTATAAAACATTTTACTTAATATGGACCTTGATTTTTTTTTTTTTTTTTGCCCACATTGAAAACTATATTATTTAATACAAAATGATATATTATATACATTTACACTCTAAAAACACTACAATAAAAGAATCTAATAAAAGGATTTCCATTAAAAATACAACTGTTACTACTAACTTATAATAAAAACCCAAATCTTATTTTCAAGGCGTTATGCTAAAATCGTTAACCAACAATTATCAAGCAATTGGAAACTGCTACTTGCCATTCCCCAAACTATTAGCATGTGGCTCTATTTTGAACAACTCAGCACTGTTAAAGGCAATTAACGAAAAAGAAACTTTCCATTCACATAAACCTTGACATAAGACGCTATCTGCAACTAAGATTCAAACTGTTATAAAGAAATAAATTGCTAAAAGCAAGACGCACAGGTGTATAGATTCTGTCCAAAATTAGCAAGACGCACAGGTGGGTATGGTTGTCTAAATGTTTAAGGTTCATAAATAAACTGCAGTGGAGAGTAATATGCCTGCCAGGGTATCATCAGTAATTATCAAAGCGGAATCAATGCTGTCAAGTAAAGGAAAATTGCATGGGTAACAGACAATGTTTTTTTTTTTTTGGAAAAATCAAGTCTTCAAAGGGTAAATTCACCCAGGGTAACAGATGTATTAGCAAAACAATATTCTCAAAGAAACTCGCAGCCCAATCTCATCCTAACACGCTGCCATACCAAAACAAAAATGCAGGTAGGTGAAGGAGGCAAGGACTCATGCAGACCGGCCACATAATGAAAAAAAAGGGGGGGAAATTGTTCTGGAACGATTCTATATAAGAGGGAAAAATAATAACTTGTCCTACCTACAACCTCAACACCGTGCCGACAGACCAATCAAAAACAAAAATTAACGATCTGGATCGACTGACTGAGGGGAGAAATTTAAGATCGCTGTCAAGAATATAGACTCGCTATGACATCATTTAAATTCGTAAGCCAAATATTAAAATGCCCAAAAATAAAAGGGAGTAGATGCAAGGGCCAAAAATTAATAAGGGTAAAAGTAAATGCCCAGGGGTAAAACACTATTCATAAATCGCTTAGGTAAACATAGGGTCAAACCTTGTTCGACAAATAAAAACGCAGGTATTAACCATGCCATCTATGGATAATACTTTCGTTGTCAGAAAAATAACAAAAGTTGTTGTCTATCCAAAAACAATTTTTGTGTCTAAGATGTGTTTCAATTTTTGTCAACACCTCTCACCACACACACAACCAAGAACTATAATCACTCTTAGCCAATAAAAACGTAGCCCAAATGTATGTGACCATCCCAATCACCGAAGAATTTAATTGCCGCTAAGGTGTAAGGGACATCGCTGGTAAGGATCTATAAAAAGGAGACAAATGACACATAACAGAAAACATTGTCCCATAAATGGACAGTTAAACACTAAAATTGTCCAAACACAGTCAACAAATAAAGGTAAAACGCAGAGTAAATTTATTTTGGGGAGAGATAAATGATAACCTTGGCGTATTTACTACACATGAACAGGTGTAAGGACCCTCAATCATCCAAGGAAAATGAAAGGTAGATGGCTAATAGGTTCGTCCTTCGCTTTATCATCCTCACACATAAAAGTAGGGTGTTGAGATCCATAGGTATTTTAACACTAAGGCGACGACCGTAGATTAGGCTCCTGGCTGACTGCTCAGGCGAGGACTGGTGAGCTAGGGACGAAGGCTAACATCCACGAAGGTCACAATCAAACACAAGAAGGTGGTCAAGACATGTGGGAAAATGACGGCCATGGGAGACAACAACCATCGAGCTAGGCTAAGAAAGGTTTCAGTCATCAATTTAAAAAAAGCATCACTTTACTTCTCCATTAAATAAGTAGATCAAAGCATAAGTCCTAATACATTCTACCGTACAAAATGAAGAGAGTGTATCGTTGCCTGATCACCCATTCCGAATGATGTCCCGTGCACTCCGTGCAACTCCATCTTGCCGACCGGACAGACTTCACTGGTACCTCCCAGCCAATGCTAGGGGTAATATTCTTCCTCCTTATCCCCCCGAGCCGCAAAGGGGCCACACACTCACTAGCTAGAGATTTCGACTAGCTCCTAGCCCGCCTCGCAAGGCTGAGATACCACTCCTTACCGAGCTGGGTATCCCAACTCCCACAAGTTAAATCAGTCAAGTAGATATTTCTGTAGCGTAACATTACACAAATAGAAGATGATCCAACCTCCATCACCTCCCTTCTGCAACATCCCGCTCTGGCGCACTGAGAAAACTTATTCTTTGAGGACACTTGCTCGCAAGTGATCTGGACTTTTATGATGTTAAAACATTTATCCTTGATTATGAGGCGTTATGATAGATGACATGATGTTTTACTGCTTTGACGTAGACAGGTGATATTGACTCAATTTTATTGAGTGTGTAGGGTTTTGGACCTTGAGGATGTAGAGGCATCAGTGGAACCCCTTGGACTTCGGATTGAGTCAGGGAGTGTGCTATTTGGGTCAATTTATTTACTGTGATATTTCATTGATTTGATGATATGATGTTGACATGTTCTGACACGATTGTTGATGATGTAGGCTGACGATATCTTGCCAACCAGACTCACATATGGAGTAAAGGGGCCACACATGATTTCCAGATAGGTTGAGGGAGAGGTGTGGACAACAACCCTGCCATAGCCTACTAGCACTCCCGCCGTGGTTCGAACTATAGGTTAACGATTACCTAGTTCGAGAGGATCCACGATGCCGTGAGGGAAGACTGCGATAGTCACTCACGATGATTCTAAGGGGCGTGCAATAAGGCAGGGGCCTTATTCCTTAGAGCCCTTAGTCTCCCACAAGTTCACCTGACGGAGTGTTGACTCCAGGG
>SNQJ01S0059544.1:0-18773 GCA_010110895.2 Picea sitchensis | reverse complement strand
CCACTTAATCTATAGTTTAAGTCTTCATAAAGTTTGTAGGGTAAAATAAAGAGAATAAGAAATTAATTCAAATCCGTGGTTGTAAATTTGAAAAGAAGGATTTAATTAGTTAACTTGTGGAAGTGTAAAAAGATTTTTAAATTAATCATAAAAGGAAGAAGTAGATAGCGCAACTGCCTTTTTGACTCAATTAAAAAGGGGAAAGATGGGGATAGATAAAAATTAAGAAACTTAGGAATGGGGGGAAACATAATCAAGGAAAGAGTTGAACTTATGGTAAAAAGCGAAGTCAACATAGTAAGGAATCTGCAATTAAAAACCTTCTAAAAATGAACTAATTTAGCAAATTCATTTTAGGGAAAGTATTTAAAACATGTAAGGGGATCTAGGAACATCTAGGAGTAAATTTAGGAGAAACTCTAGGTGGGTGAGGGAAATGAGACAATTAATAAATTTAAAAAAATAATTATTGGAGGAAAGAGGGGGATGGACGACACTTGTGCGAAGGAGAAATTTTGGAATAATTTTATTAAAACATAACTTAAATGTGATTTATGGAAAGTTGGAGGTTCGAAAAACTCTATAAAAGAAAGGGAAGATGAGGAAGAAGGGGATCGACTGTTAGCGTAATGTTACACTGCCGGAATTGTGACTTGACTGATTACTTGTGGGGAGTTAGGATTTTCCATCTCGGATAGGAGTGGTAGCTCATCCTTGCGAGGTGAGCTGGGAAGCTAGATGTACCATCTGGATAGTATGTGGCCCCTTTGCGGCTCGGGGGGCTAAGGGGGAAGCAGAGTACCCCTAGCGTTGGCTGGGAGGTACCAGTGTATTCTCGGTGGTCGGCGAGTGGGAGCGGCACGGAGCGTGCGAACGACACTCAGAGCAAGCGACAGGGCAACGGTATGATGGTACTTTAGTAGATTAGAATGCTTTACTGCTTATGCTAGGATCGGTATATTGGTGTAATGGATTGATTGGCCTACTTTTGTTACCTACCTCTGTTAATAAAGTTATTACCTCTGCAATCTAAATAGATAAAGAAAAATTGTGTAATTATCAATGCTGTAAAATTTTATTGTGCAAAGTCTGAGTAAACTCTAGCCTTGCGTCTCCATCCCGTGAATGAAAAATTTTACTGTGCAAGGTCACGCTGATAAATCTCTTCTGGCAATTTCATTTTGTATATGATTTTAGTGACTTGTTTCTAAAGGAAAATAAACTTTGGTAAAATTGGTTCCGGCAATTTGTTCTTGCATGCCGCGGGTTTGCTGGCTGCTGCTCTGCGTGGTTTAAACTTTAAGGGTGCCCATTCAATTTCGTGTGCACCGTTCAAATCTAGGGATGTAAGTCATGTGTTTGGGTGGATGATTTAAACACAACCTTTGCCAACATACCTGGGCGTCTGTGTTAAGTTTTCTCTACGTTGGGAGCGATGGATGCATCTTTAACCAGGCGCAGTGAATAGACGAATTCCTTGGACGCTGTGTCTGCATGCTGAGAAATAAAATCTCTTCCCTGCGTGCTGAATAACTCAGCGCTGGTTTTATCAACGTTTTCTAGCATCCACTCTAATGTATGCAAACGTGATGCCCTCTGTTATGGACGAGTCGAGCCACCTGTGTAGCCACACCCTTAACTTCTTACCTGTCTGCCTCTCGTTTTAAGTTGGGTTGCATCTGCATCTCTTCCTCTTCTTATTTTCATAGTTTTGGCTGCGTTTGGGGTTTCTGGGTTGACTGAGACAATTTTTTTACCTTGGGACGAATGACTGACACAACCACTCAAGTAATTCCAGCGTAGCCATTGACCACCCAACCCTCCATTTGTTTGCAGTGTACTGCACAGTGTAGTGCATCGCCTTAATTCCCAGGTCTTTTTCTGAATTTTAAATTCGACATAAATCCGCTTAATGCGCATGACTTAGTTTCTCCCTGAATCACTTTTAGCAGTAAAATTCCTGATAGCGAGCTAATTAATCTAGATTTTATGACTGATTTGCCCTTACCCGGAGTCCTTACCTTTACCTGGCAGTAAATGGTACTAAATGTCTCATTTTTTCTTAATTTATCTAATGCCCCATTATTGGCTCATAAATAACTGCCAGATTGTATTGTTATTAAATGTCTGGATATTTGTGTTATGTTAAAAGCCTTGAGGCATTGTTGATTATTACAGGTGATATGTTAGTTAAGATTGTTATTATTGCCATTGAGATATATGGCTAGCTGGAGGGGGGAAATAATAAATAAAATACACAACCAAATGATAATGCTAAAAATATGTAGTTAAATGATCATTAAAATAATAAATAAACTACACGACCTTTCTTTGCTCTCTAAAGGTTCATATTCATAATAATAATTAAACCACTTGAAAAGAATGTTCACAGTTATTTAGGACTATAACTTTAACCAAAACTATTCTAGCTATTAGAGAGAAATGTCTTTAATTATTTACGACTGTAATTGTCATCTACTGTAATTCTCAGCAGCTAGCAACTAATCAGAAATAAAAAGATACAAAAATGTAACCTTGTATATAAATTCCTTGATTGGGTAGGTAATACACACTTAGGGTTTATTATTTCTATGTGAATAAAAGATTTACCCGCCTCTGCCTTCTATTTCTATAATTCAATGTTCATAGAGCAACTATTTCTCTCTCATATTTAACTTCAAAAATACTCTAGATAAAATAAAACCCATATAGTAAGGTATGATGTTTATTGTCTAGCACTATGCTACCAAATATATGTAACTGTATTCATTGTCTCTGGATTTATGGCTAATTTATATTTTAGGCAACAATTTTATTTATCGCCTACAGATTTGATTTTGGTATGGAAGAACAACTAAGGTATAAGAATCTTATTTTTAATTAATTCTAGTTCTTTTCCACTAAACCATATTATCACCTTGTGTTAAAATATACCAACTCTATTATCTCTATTCAATCTAACCTCAAACTGATATGACTATCCCTTCCCTTATAATACATGTTACATTGGGGATTTTCAATTGGAGTCAAGCTTTATAGATTATTTTGTTTTCATTAAGCTACAAGCACGTTATGCATGCTTTGGTACTAATTTCTAGGTATTGATGTTCTCATTAGCCTAGAAATATGTATGATACTAATTCTCATGTATGGATATAGTATGACTAAAGCATGGCATCCGTGATCATTAAATGAGTTATGTTAATTGGCTAATGGATCAGGTGCGTGCCTCGAAATTGATGTTGGTTGTAAACTTATGGTGTAAGTAACATACAAGATGTAATGAGATGAGTAATTTAATTGCGGAGTTATTTCATGGTAGCGTGTTCGTAATTTTTATTGTTATTGATAAAAATATATGGTGAAATGTTCTTGAATTGTTGTACCTGGTTGTCTTGCATTGTGTGGTCTGCTTGTGTCGTGCGGGATGTAGACACCTCCATGTTCTCCACTGGGTTCCTTCTGTAAGGTGTTCTTGATTGGCTTGGGGTTGGGCTGTTAAATTTAGGGTTAATAAAGTTGTTGTTTATTTCTATGCTGAAGTTAGGGTCGGGTTAATTCCAGGGTTAGTACTATATTTGGAATTGTCCAAACCCACAATTATATTATATCAGACTCTTCGATCTGATAAAACTAGTCGCTCTGTATATAAGTTTGTGTGTGTGTTTATTTTCTATGTAAAGAATCCAATGTTGTATCAAGAGTCTCAGGCCCTTTAAAGGCAGGGTTTCCCCTCTTGCGACACACCTCTAAGGTCGTATCAGAAATCGTGGGCTCTTTAAAGGCAGAGTTCCCGCCATTGCGACCTCCTGATAGAGATTACTAGTTTTTGCTTGAGCAGTCGGCTAGGAGCCTATCTGACATTCTCTCTCTCCGGAGCAGAGAACTAAGATTAAACGCCTTGCTTTCCTGTGCAGAAATAGTAAAATCTACTACTATGGATTCTTCCATCTGTGTTCGTACTGTATGTAACACAGTATGTAATTTAATGCTTGTAGTTACTTGTTGTGCACCTTATGTCTATGGTCATTTAATGCTTGCAGTCACCTGTTGTGCGTCTTATGTCGTATTGTTGTGATCATCGTGGTTGCGTCTTGTTAGTCATCAGGTGGTGAAGTAGAGTCAAGTGTGTCTGTTCCTTTTTACACGTGCGCACACACCTTAAACAAAAAAAAAAATTGCACCTGTTAAAGAGTTGTTGTCGAAACAAGGAGGATGTTACACCTTCATTATTTAGTGTTTCGTGGTTCCTTACTTTCCAAAAATTCTCTTTTAGTTAAGTTTTTATAATTAATTTCCTAAAAAATCCTCCCCGTACAAGTGTCACCCATGCCTCCATAAATTAACTTCTTTAATTAATTAATTATCTTTATTTCCCTCACCCACCTAGAGTTACTCCTAGAATCACTCCTAGGTGTCCCCAAATTCTCTTACAGGTTTTAATAACTTTCATTTTTATTAAATTACTAGTTCAATTTAAATTAGAAAGCTCTTAAATGGTAGATGCTTTACTAAGTTTGACTTTCCTCTTTTTCCCTTAAGTTCCCCGTTTTCCCTTTTTATGTTTATGTCTTTTCCTAGTTTCCTTAAATTTTAGATTTTCCGTCTTTCCCCTTTTTAATTAGAAGTCAAAAAGGTAGGTGTGGAAGTTAACCCTTTTTCCCTTTTATGATTTAATTATATAATTTAAATTAT
The DNA here is from genome assembly GCA_010110895.2 of Picea sitchensis. NCBI lineage: Eukaryota > Viridiplantae > Streptophyta > Pinopsida > Pinales > Pinaceae > Picea > Picea sitchensis. The sequence goes on along the minus strand of SNQJ01S0059544.1, from coordinate 14,078 downwards.
AAAAAATAATAAAACTGTTAATTCCCCTTTTTAAATTTTATTTCATCAGATTGTTTTATTATTATTATTATTATTTTTTTTTTATAATGAATAAATTAAATTTCTTGCTCCCTTCGTGTTACAAGATTTAACGAAGATCATAATTATTATTTAAGTTGCTTTTATTATTATTATTATTATTTTTTATAGAAAGACAAAATTTTACCACTAGCATAATTTAGACTTAGACCTTAAATTTTGTATTGGGCGACATTAATTAGGGGAAATTGTTTTAAAAATACTTAACACGTTATTCATCATAAGGCCATATAGGTTCATTCCTCTATCATCAACAATGTGATGTGCCCTTATGGATGCACTAGGTGCTCCAACGGTGCCACTCACCTCATATGTTCCCTTGCGCAACGTGCCCTTCAGGACGCACTTATGTGCTCCAAGAGTGCCACTCGCCTCTTGACTGACTTGGTAGACATCAATAACCCCTGGAGTCAAAAATCCGCCAGGTGAACTTGTGGGAGACTAAGGGCTTCTAAGGATTAAGGCCCCCACCTTATTGCGCGACCCCTAGAATCATCGTGAGCGACTATCGTAGTCTGTCCTCACGACATCATGGGTCCTCTCAAACTAGGTAATCGTTAACCTACAGTTCGAGCCATGGCGGGAGTGCTAGTAGGCTGTGGCAGGGCTGCTATCCACACCTCTCCCTCAACATCTCTGGTAGTCGTGTGTGACCCCTTTACTCCACATGTGAGTCTGGTCGATAAGCTATTGTCAGCCTGCATCATCAACAAATCATGTCAGAACATATCCATATCATATCATCTAATCAGATGCACTAACATCGCAGTAAAACAATCAAACCCAAATGGTACACTCCTTGACTCAATCCAGAGTCCAAGGGTTCCATCTATGCCTCTACATCCTCGAGATCCAGAATCCTGCACACTTAGTAAAATCGAGGCAATAACACCTATCTATGTCAAAGAGGTAAAACAACATGTCATCAACCCATAACGCCTCATAATCACAATCAAAAGTTTTAATAGCATAATAATCTGGATCACTTGCGAGCAAGTGTCCTCAAAGAATATGTTCGCTCAGTGCGCCAGAGCAGGATGTTACAATTGGTGTTTGTTGTGTCTAGAGACACTTTCCATTGGGTTAAGATGTGTAATTCCTTCATATATATATATTATATATATACATATAAAACAATTGGAAATAAAAAAATTATTTTGGTTAAAACATTTTAATGGTATGTTTCTCAAAATGAGGTAGGTGTAATTCCTTCTATGCTCAACATGGAGCTGACCCTTGACACACACACACACAACTAGCTTAAATCCATCTTAATTCTATATTTATCATGAGTGAAGAAGATCAAATTGTTGAAAGTGATTTTTTTTTTAATTGAAAGTTTTTTTGCCTCAAAAAAATTAATCCCTCTTAACTCATAATATGTATAAAGTTAAAATGAATTTAAACTAATCATAATTTAATCAAATTAACATTATTAAATATAATAATGTGTTGACATTAAATTGTACTCAATCAATATGGTATATGGTGTGAGGGTTTTTGCCTTCAATACCGTCACCTATATATCTGTGGATATTATTATTTTTTTTCAAATCGATGGAAAAGGTGTCTGCCAGCCCGTGAAGGATGTTTATAATGTAGAAGCCTTTCTTTGTACGTTTGAAAGAGTCGATATTTCAAAGAGAGTGTCACTATTTATATGAGACGTTTTACTTAAAAACTAAGACATAGTGAACAATGATAGATTTAAAAAAAAAAAACATCTTTCTAAATTCAACCTTATTAAATCATCTATCTAAATTCAGTAGTTTAAACTTTTACTTTTTGGTTATTCTTTGACGTTATTTTTAGGAGATATTTGTACGTGAAAAATTGTTAGATCCACAAATTTGAATGATTATTCATCTATAATTTAATTGTTTCAGGGGTTTTTCAGCATGCTGATTCCATTTCTACATTCAGAAACAAATTTTAAACAATAGGAAATAGTAATTTCATACAAATTTATGTCCCAAAAAAAACAAAACATAGAACACTTAAAAATTTCTTATCTAGACATACACTCCTTTTCCATGTTATAAACCAATTGAAATTCACCGTTAATTGAGGTCACAAATTTAAGGCTCATATCAATAACTACACGTCGATTAATTGAATTATGTAACAACCCTAGTTAAATAGTTGCTTAAGGATTATCAAGTATAGTTAATTAAATAATTAACTGTCCTAATGTGTATTAGTTAAGTAATGAGTAATTATTAATAATATTAATTAATTAATTATTGTTTAATATATGTTGATTAATTAATTAATTGATTATTTAACACATTTAATGTTTGGGGTAATGAATTAAAGGCTTAATAACTTTTAATTTATTATTAGAAAACTTTATGTAAGAAGTGATAGGGTATTGAATGGAGGTATAGGGTATTCAATGGAGGTATAAGGTGGGTGGAATTAAATGAAGGTAGGAGGCAGTGAGTGGAGAAAAGGATATGAGGGGGAAGAGGCATTTGGGAGAAGGACTTTTGGAATTTTGGGGGAAAGGGAGCATTTTGAGAGAAGGGACTGTATTTTTTTGTTGGGGATATTTTTCTAGTTTGGAGTTTGGGTGGACTGTTACAGGGGTGCACCAGGTTGCTGGGAGTTTTGGTCTCGGGGGCCAGGAATCCTCATGGAATCCTAGAGCTAGGGAGACGGATAGGCTCTGTTCCTAGCTAGCAGGGAGGAAGGATTCAGTTTTGCGCAGAGTTTGGGCAAATCCACAGTGAAGACAAACAAATATTGGAGAAATAACATCAGACAGAGTTATGTATTTTCATGATTACGCTGTGTTAGGAGGTTATCATTAAGGTGTTGAATATGCTGTGTTATGTGATGGTTACATGATATATTTTCATGTTGTTAATAAATTTAATTTCTGTTGAATAAATTATGGTTAAATGCTAAAGATTAAATTGTACAGGATAACATTTAGTTGCTCTCTATTTTTTAACTTGTGTTTTATAAGGCTTTGTGGGGACAGAGACCTTACAAATTCATAATTCAGAACTGCTAAAGCTTTTTGTTAGATTTTAATTGATCTGTTGATCTCTTTTATTCCATCTATATTAATACTTACAACATTAAACAAACATTATCTTCTTACAAGACATGCAGGCATATATAAAGTGCCTAACATATTTATAGAAATTCAAACAAATTACTATGAAATTTGTTTGAGGAGGACCTCACGGTGGAGGCGGTGACGACGGTCCGAAAAGACCTGGCGGTGGCATTCCAGGAGGGGGAGGCACTGGGAGACCTGGTGGAGGAGGAAACGGTGGAGATCCAAGAGGCGGAGGTCATGGGGGACATGGTGGAGGTGGAGGCGGAGGCGATGGGGGACCTAGGGGACATTAATGGCATTATATCCATATTTCTAATTTCATAGTAATTTGTTTGAATTTATATAAATATGATAGGCACTTTATATATGACTGTCTATCTTGTAAGAAGATACTGTTTGTTTAATGTTGTAAGTATTAATATAGATGGAATAATAATAATAATAATAATAATAATAATAATAATAATAATCTATTTTTAAGGTCACGACCAAGCTAGACACCAAATTGGTGTATGAGACCTCTTCCGCCCAATGATTTTACTAGTAAAGTCTACGAAGGTATGCATACCTTACCCTACCCTACCCTCCTATGGATTTGAACTTGTGACCACTTAGGAGGAAACACATATTCTTAACCATTAGGCCCACTCAGGTTGTATCAGAGATCTACAGATTAGTTAAGTATGAATTCAATTAACCGCCATGTAATTATTGATATGAGCCTTAAATATGTGACCTCAATTAACTGTGGATTTCAATTGTTTTATAACATGAAAAACAAAGACATGTGTAGATAAGAAATCATTTCATATGGTTTAATTTGATTGAATATCGATAGATGTGTTGTTTTAAGTCGTAAAATTTATCCAAATTTAATCCTTAATCTGTATTAAGGACACTTATTATGAGTAGTTATTGGCAAATGTAAAGGACAATTATTAGTAGTAGTTATTGGCAAATGTAAAGGGTAACAGGTTTCAACCCAATAATATTAAAAAAAATGATTTAATTTTAATTTCATAAATAAAACCAAATATTTTACTTAATTGCCTACATTTCCCATATAAACATATTATCTAAAGGAATGTGTGTGTATTTTTTTATTTTTTATTTTTTTTTAACAGAAACGGTTATAGATTATATTAATGGGGTGGACTAACCACAGATCTAATTACAAAATGGCCTCGAATTTCTTTGGGTCTGTCTTCCTGAACCATTCTACTTCTATAGCTATAGACTAGTGAACTGAACGTCTTCTAAAAGAACTGGATTAAATTTAAGTGTCGAAACTCCAGTCATTGTTTTAGCATAAGACTCAGCACTGTTTCAACATATGTCTCAGCACTATTTCAACATTTGTTACAACGGTGTTTCAGCATATGTTCCAGCACTGTTTCAGCATCCAACACTGTGTTTCATCAATACAACATTGTTTTAGCATATGTTCCAGCGCTGTGTTTCAGCATCTGTTCCAGCACTGTGTTTCAGCCTCTGTTCCAACACTGTGTTTCAACATCTGTTCCAGCACTGTGTTTTAGCATTACAACACTGTTTTAGCATCTATTCCAGCACTGTGTTTCAACATCTGTTCCCGCACTGTGTTTCAGCATCTGTTCCAGCACTGAGTTTCAGCATCTGTTCCAGCACTGTGTTTCAGCATCTGTTCCAGCACTATGTTTCAGCATTACAACACTGTTTCAGATTCTGTTCCAGCACTGTGCTTCAACATCTGTTCCAACACTGTGTTTCAACATCTGTTCTAGCGTTGTGTTTCAGCATATGTTCTAGCCCTCCTTTGCACAACCATCTACTATTTTTACATGCTGTTGTCCTTTTCATGGGATACAGATTTTTGTTGGATCTCCGTCATTTATGCAAAGATCTCCTTGGGCCAGGAGGCAACCTTTATTGGCTAAAGCATCTACTTCTTTGTTTAAGTCCCTAAGTATATGGTAGTAGTTGAAGGAGGTGAAGTCCTAGAGAGTGTGTCTTAGTCTTTGCAGGTTCTTATTTAATCCAACATCATTGAACTATCCTCCCGAATGTATCATTTTGATCAGGATTTCGGAGTCTCCGAACACTTGTAGATTCCGATGGCCTTATGCCTTGGCTATCTGGCACACTTTTATTAGACTCAAAATTTCTGATTGGTTATTAGTTCACTGTCCAAGTCCCCAACTGAAGGTTTCTAGCATTGTCCCTTCGTTGGAGTAAATGATTCCTCCAGCTCCCGCTCTGCTAGGGTTTCCCTTGGAGGCGCCGTCGAAGAAAGCTGTAGTTATTCCTTGCTTCTGCCACCATCTTTGGAAAGTGTCATTTTTGTCTCTTAGCCTCCATTTTGTTTCAGAATAGGGTTTTTCAATACTTTGGGTCCTAGAAGTGAGCATAGGGTTACCGAGCCAATTCTTTTCTTCCTGCTACAGCGAGATATCTGTTTTGTGGGCTTGAGATCTCAGAGTTTCTAAGAGGAGTCCTTTTGCTTTCACTACTACCATGTTGGGGGTCCATGCTATGTTGTTGAAGATTTTCTCGTTTCTTGCAAGCCATAGTTTCCAGCACACATACTTAGGGATGGAGATCCAGATTCTGGCCCATAGTGTTTTCATTGAGAGCGAGGGATAGCGGTCCTTCCAGTTTGTGAAAAGATCTACAACAGAGATGTTCGAGGTGACAACAACATTGAGACCATGGAGGGTAAGGAACCAGACATTGTTTGCAAATTGACAGTCTACAAACAAATGGTCATATGTTTCCATTGCTTCTTTGCATAGAGCACATCTGTGAGGGCCTGGGATATTTCTTTTCATTAAGCTTTCACCAGTCAGGACCTTTTTGTGCATTAGAGTCCAGAAGAAAAAATTAACCTTGGGGAGTGATGTAGAGTCCCAAACTTCCTTCCAGATTTTAGCTGGGGGTGGTCTGTCTTTCTGGCATTGAAGCATAGCATAGACTTTGGCTGTAGAATAACTCCCTGTGGGCCCCCAACCGCATTTGTCTTTTTCGTTCATGTGCACTGGTGCAACGTCTCGGAGCTCTTCTTTAAGCGTTTCCAGCTGTTGAAGGAGACGATTTGGAACATTGCCGAAGTGCCAGTCTGACCAAGAGCCGTCCTCATTCCATTTTGAGATATCATTGATCCTTTGTATTCCTCTCTCAGCAAGAAAAACACGAATTTCATTAAGGCTGGCGTTTGAGGCAAGGGGCGGCCTCCCCATTACTCGATCTGTCCAAAGGCAAGTCCGTCTTCCATTTCCAGGAACTCTGTACAGATCCTGGGTGAAGATTTGTGACCCCTTGAGGCATAGTTTCCATAGCTGTGTGATTTTCCTGTGGAAAGCATTTTGTAAATTTCTAATTTGAGTGCTGGGAATGTATTTGTGCAGGAGCGTTTTACTTACAGGATGAGAAGTCTCATTGTGCAACTTCCACAAGATTTTTCATCCAAGGCCAATGTTAACAAGAGCTGGATCTCTAATCTGGAGCCCGCCTTCTCTTAAGGGCAGCTTTGTTGTTTCCCATCTGACCAAATGGAACTTGTGTTGGTTCCCTTTGCCACCATGCCACATGAAATCTCTCAGAAACTTATTGATTTTCCCAGAAATTGATTTGGGTGCCAGGAGATAAGCTGCTTGGTAGATCGGCAGTGAGGAGAGAGTTGCCTTTATCAATGTTAATTTTCCTCTGTGTGTGAGCTAGTGTCCTCCACAAACATCAAGTTTCCCTTTAATTTTTGTTAGGACTCCTTCCCACAGGTTGACATTATTGGTGCCCAAAATTAATGGTAGCCCAAGTGATGCAGGAGCATCTACGACTCATTAAGCGAGCCAGCACATGAAGGATAAAGAGATACAGCTGGGCAGTGCCAACACATACATTTTTGAATTACTTTGAAGATTGTTGCGCCACCATTTAAATGAAGGCATTCAAAGCTGAGCGCACTTGTATTGTGTTACAGATAGGAAGGCATTTAATAGTTTTAATGTTGTTAGATAGGAATTAACTGTGGATTAGACAGTTTTACTTTCGGGAGGGAAAACGAATATAGGCACCCTCCTTTGTATTATTGTATTGAATCGGCGTTAGCATTCAGGAGAAGGAAGAGAGCAACTCAGAGAACTGGTGAAGAGTCCCCATGTACAGATATTGAATTAATAGTAAAACTTTGATTCAATTTCATGGCTGTGATTATTCTCTGTGTGTTGTTGATATTATGTTGTTTCGTATTGCTTCTTGTTTTGCCTATTGTTTATATGCTGCATATGTGATTGCATGGCAAGTTTGAAATCTGAGGGAATGAGAGAATGAGTTTCCATCATTTTCTCTGTTTAAGCTAGGAGATTCCTGCATAGAGTGCAGTGGAATTCCTCCGCATAGAGTGCATTGAGGAGGCTAGACAGTTAAACCCTCATCTTTGTTTGCTCAGAATTCATGTTGAGTTATTCGAGCCATGCAGGTGAAGTGCAGGATTGAGTTGAAGTCTCAGAGGCAAGCCTAGGAAGAGAGGAACAAGAAAGCCGTGGTTAATTTCCATGGACATGTTTATTCTCTGTGTGTTGTTGGCATTATACCTTTGCATATTTGCTTCCTGTTACTTACTTCTTTCATATGTTGGTTATGTGATTTTATGGAAGAATTGAATTCAGACTGGTTCTGAGTGGGAAGTTGGTGAAAGCTCAAGAGGGAGAGTTCCTTATAAGCATTGTGGAACAGACACAGGTGAAGCCCAAACGGGAGAAGTTTCAGAGTGAAGGACTCTTCAAGAGGAAGAGAATCGACGACTTGAATTTCTGGGAGAGAGTTTACCTTCAAGCGCAAGTAGAATCCACTTGCTATCGCATATCGGCATACCAGGGTTGACGAGTGCAAGAGTTGAATGCATGTCGATATCGCAAGTAGCGATTCCCAGATTTCGTGGGAGTTGTCGATTTTTCGGAGGGGCAGGTGGCACGTGACCTCGGAACATATGGTCTCGGAAGTTGAAGAGACAAGCGACTGGTCTCATGAGTCGCGAATTTGTCAGGGGACGAGATAGCGATACTCGGGTATCGGTGACTCGGGCCTCGGAAGTCGAAGTGAAGTTACTCTGGACTCGCAAAAAGTGAAACCACGAGATCGCGAGATCGTGAGTTTTGGCATCTCGGCGCGTCGGGTATCAGGAGTTGGAGTCCCGAGTGGTTGGTAGCGCGAGAGGCGAAGTCCCGATCCCCCGAAGCAGAGAAAAAGAGAATAGAGAAGAGTGAAATGTGGGTGCAGAGAATCCGATAGGAAGAAATAAGAACCGTTGAGTTCTTCGGGCCCGTGAAAAGAGAAGGTCCTAGTGAGAGCGACTGTGTCGTCGAGGGCGGGTTGTGTCACCAAGGTACTGTATTTTTTCCCAATCTGCATACCCTTTGAACCCCAAGGTGCTGGCAATCCTTTGGATTTCATGTTCTGTTGCGTTCCAACTATAGACAACACTTTTCCTTTCACTTATCAAGGCTCCTGACACATTGCAGTAGTTCTGAAGTATGCTCTTAAATGCAGAGGCTACTCTGTTTGAGGCTCCTCCTAGCATAAGAGAATCATTTGCAAACAGAGCGTGATTAATAGGCTTGAGGTCCTTCGTAATTCTCAGGCCTGGGACAACTTCTGTTAACCTTTCCTGCTCCAGCTTCCTGCTGAGTGAATCCGCCATTAAAATGTACAGAAACGGGGAGAGAGGGCAGCCTTGCCTGAAACCCCTTGAACATTTGAAGAACTCTGCTGGCCTCACGTTTACCAAAGGTGCTATCCATGGGCAGTGGGTGCAGGCTTGTATCAGGTTTACAAACTCTTGCTCAAATCTAAATGAGAGTAGCACTTGATATAAAAAGGTCAGCTTTACTCTATCGAAGGCGTTAGCCATGTCTAACTTGATCAACATGCCCTTCTCTTTTCTGAGTTTGTTGGAATGCATAGCTTCCTGAACTAAGATCACGTTGTCCAGGATATGTCTCCCTTTGACAAATCCTCCCTGCGAATCTGAAATGAGTTTTCCCAGCAGTGGCTTTATTCTGTTTGCAAGGAGTTTTGCAATTATCTTATAAGAGGCGTTGCAAAGGGAGATTGGCCTGAATCTATCAAAGGAGGTGGGGTTTGTTTCTTTCGGGATTAAAGCGAGGAATGTTGAGTTAGTGGCACCTCCCAGTTTTTCTTTCTGTAGGAATCCTTTTATCATTCTCATGAGATCAGATTTCATTATATTCCAACATATCCTATAAAAATGAATAGTGAACCTGTCTGGCCCTGGAGCTTTGTCAGGGGCCATGGACCAGATGATTTTGCAGATTTCTTCTTCGTTGGTTTGGCTCAAAAGTGTTGTGTTGTCTTCTTTTGTAACCAGAGCCGGGATGTTCTTGAGGAATTCCTTGCTGCCTTCTTCATTATCATCATTCTCTTTACTGTAAAGATGGTGAAAGTGTGAGACAACAACAACCTTTATTTGATCTATTCCTTTGCAAATCTTCCCATCATTGGTTGTGATTTCAGAGATGTGGTTCCTGGAGATCTGGGCTTTGAATTGGCGGTGGAAGTAAGATGTGTTTCTGTCCCCGGATTCCAACCATAAGTAGCGGGATTTTAATCTCCAATATTCTTCTTCAATTATGAAGGAATGGTAAGTTTTACTTTGGATTGCTTTCTCCTTTTCCAGATCTAAGTTAACAATTTATTTTATTTCCATTTCCCTTTGCAGCTTTCCCAACTGCTACACTAGCTCCTTTCTTTGGGTGTTGGGATTACTTTCCGATCTTTTACTCCATTCCTTGAGGGTTGTTTTTGTTATTTTGAGTTTTTGTTCCCAGACAAAGTGGGGAGACCCAATTACTATGGTGGCCCATGCCATTCAGACTGTCTCATAGAAACCACTCTTTTCTTTCCACAAAGGGCTGAATCTGAATGGGATTGGGCCTAAAATTTCTTCATCCTCTTGCGAAAGTAGAATGGGTTTGTGGTCCGAGGTAAGCTTGGGAAGGATGGTTGTGGATATTAGATTCCTTTCCAACAGTAAAGTGCTTTGAACCAAGAATCTGTCCAGTCTGGTAGAAATGTGTTCCTCCCCTGTCCTATTATTGGTCCAGGTATACAACCCTTTGCGTGGTTTAAAATCCATTAGGTCCCACTACTGTATCATATCTTCTACTACATGAATCTGTTGGTCCTTGATGATCCTTCCTCCCCTCTTTTCTTTTCCATTCATTACTAGGTTGAGGTCTCCAACAATGATTATATTGTTCGGGGAAATTAGTTCTAAATACTCAATTAAAGTTTTCCAACAGTCTTTCTTTTCGGAGTGTAGAGTTGGTACATAAAGATTGAATAATGCAATGGTTAACTTACTTACTGTATGCTTCAGTTCAGTATAGCTCCAATGCTGAGTGTTGAAGGAGTTGATGAGGTTGAACTGATCTTCCTTCCATAGTGTTTCTATTCCTCCTGAGGATCCCCTTGCACTGATTACTTTCCCTGCATTCTTCTGCCATTTTTTTTTGTTGATCTCTAGAAGGGATTCCCCTTCAATTTTTGTCTCTTGGAGCATGAGAATGTCTGTTGGTTCCACTTTCATCATATCCTTAACTGCTTCAATTTTCGTCGAGCTCCCCAGACCTCTACAGTTCCAAGAGACGATTTTCATTACTTACCGGTGGGGGTGGACGGGCCTCCTCCTTTTTGAGACCTTATCCTTGTATTTTTGTCGATTGACATTTCTATGGTGGGTTGGCTTCCTTGGGTATTTTGTCTTTATGCCTCTTCCTCCCTAGCTTCTTTATGGGACTTCCTTCCTTCTCTTTTGGCTGGTCTTTCTAAGATCTCATCCTCGGAGGAGCTTATTGGTTCCATTATTTTCTTTCTGGCTATGTCTACATATGAGGGTGAGGGGGATGCCTCCAGGGATCCTTCTGTTTTCCCTTGTTCCCTGATGTCTTTTCTTTTTGGGGGGGATTTTGGGTGTACCCTTCTTTCCATAATTATATCTGGTTCTTTTGTTTCCTTACTGAGCTTTTATGCTTGTGTTGCTGGTTGCGACGTGGGATTGGGGTCCTCGTCAGGTTGCTCTTGTTCCAGTTTCCCATGGCTATCACTCTTCGTTGTTCCTTTGTTTCTAGATCTTTCTATCCCTGTTTTCTGAACTGTGATCCATTGGTTTGTTTTTGCATTCTCACTCTCCTCTGCATTCTTTTTTTTACAGTGCCTTGCGAAGTGGCCATATCCATGACAGTGCCGGCATTTGAAAGGTAATTGTTCATAGTATAGCTCTTGGATATGCATCTAGTCTGCTGCTGTAAGTTTGATTGCCTCTGGTAATCCCACTTCCAGATCCACCTCCACGCAGATTCGAGCGCATGAGTACTGATCTTTATTTGGTGCTTGATCAATGTACCTTACGAGCTTGTTGCTGATTGCATGCAATGATTTTTGGTTCCAACAATGCAAAGAAAGATGTGGAAGGTGAACCCACACTGGAACAGCAGATGGCACGTCCTGAGCTAGATCGAAATCTGGGGTCCATTTGTTCAGACATAGCCCCTGGGGTCCCATGAAATATGGTTCGTTTCTTAAAATGAGGTTTTTGTCTTCAGGGTTTTCAAAGACGAACACAAAGTAACCTTTCCCTACGAAGTGACTCTTTATCCCTTTTGAGATGAGCCGGCTCCAGTTCCTCTGCAACCAGGCTTCGATGGATTTGGGAGAAGGCCATAGCCCGGTAAATTGCCCGATAATACCTCTGTCTGCCAGATTGACTGTCGACCTTCAAGTTTCTTCTAATGGAATTTCTACGCTTGGGATGCATTCCAGTTTCTTGACGAACTTCTGTTGTGCTGCTGACGACGATCTTTTGGAAGCCTCGGCCACCAATTTCCTAAAGGCATCAATCTTTGGCAAGGGGGGAGAGGTGGGGATAGATCCCCCACCAGCGTCCATGGTTGGGGGACCCCTGCTTGTTGCTTGCTTAGTCACGCTCCACTCACCCTCTCGCTCCTCACGCATTTCTTTCCATTACCACTGGAAATTTCATCCATAGAGAACTTTTGCTTGGATTTGGGCAGATTTGAGCCAATGGCTCTGAGATTCGGCCCCCTCACAGATCTGATCGCATGGCCCTTGTTGTACATAGATCTGTGGTTGTAGGTATGGTTGTGGATGCTCACGGCCCCACAGTTGGAATCGGTTTGAACAGGGGAGGTTGCGGCCTTGCTCCTTCTCCCTCTTGGCTACACGCTCGGCCCCAAACTCGGCCCCCAACACGGTCTCTGTACCTGTCACGACCCTCAAAACCTAACTCTCCCAAAATGTGTGTATTTTAATTAGAATAAAATTATCTAAAAAACTAAATATGGTTTGTGTAAAAAAATAAATATGAGTAAAAAATTAAATATGACTTGTGTGGGCAACATCAGTGGTTAATATTTAACAAAACAAAATCTCATTGGTAACACACGCTAATGGTTATTGATTGTTTTTTTTTAAAATGTTCACTCTTTCTTGGGTAAAAGTCTTTAAATTATAGACATCCTTTAAATTAGTATATGTTCTTAAATTAGTAGAAATTAGTATATGTTTTTTTAGGTGAAGTGCTTAAAATATTTTTATAATAGTAATAAAAGTTTTACTAAAACCAATAAATAATGTTAGTTTTTTGTTATAATATAAGGCAACAAATTTCTCTTGAATAAATGGTGGACCACTTATTATTTATTCTATAAAATAAATAGTCAATAAAATTGAAAGGAAATGTGTTAAATAAAAAATATGTTTATATAGATCTTAGCTTAACATTAACTTCTAAAATTATAATGTTGTATGTTAAATTATTTATGAAAAATATAATAATTATGTAAAATAAAAATAAAATTAATGAATTTTTTCTTATGCCAACTAAACTTAGATCATCACACATAATTAATAAACTTAATAGTTACAAATCTTAACATATTACTATAAATGGAGAGCTTTTGTACTTAAATAGAAAGATAAGTTCAAATAATCATCCAATGACATTACTTTAGTTTTATACAATATTCATTTAACTTTAATATTTTATTTAATTAATATTCATAGTGAGTTAGTTTATTTTGTAATTATTATTTTTTTTTTCACTATGTTTGAATTTTCTAAAATCTATTTTGATGAACCGAGATATACACAAGGAAATGGAAAAAGTATGGATTATTGAAATTATTAATAAACTAAAAAATTTAATAATGAAGAAAGATATGAATGACTGGTTTGTGATAATTTTTTATATGATGATAACCATGGTGATGAGTGGTTAAGCTCTGAATTTTCATTCACTATGCATGCATCCAACCCCAATTTGCATTTAGAATGGGTGCATCCAACTCCAATTTGCATTTAGAATGGGTGCACCCTAATTTATTATAAATTTGATATAAATTTTATTTAAATGATAAAAAATTTAATGTGTTTTTATAATCATGATTTTTTAAAATGATTTATAATTTTGAAATTTTGAAAAAATAATAAATAAACTATCCTAATTTATTATAATTCTTTTTCTATATAAAATCATATTTTAACAAAATATTTAAAACTGTGAACTGAGGATTCAAAACATTAATTTATAAATTAATATTTTTGTTTGACACATAAATACGGAATTCATTCTTTGAGGACACTTGCTTGCAAGTGATCTAGATTTATATGATGATAAAAAAATTTCCTTCATTATGATGCATTAAATTATATGACAGGATGTTTTTACTACCTTATTGTAGACAGGGGCTGCTGACTCAGTTTCATCGAGTGTGCAGGGTTTCGGACCTTGAGGATGCAGAGGCATCAGTGGAACTCCCTTGGACTCCGAATTGAGTCAGGGAGTGGGATATTTGAGTTGTTTCATTTACGGAGATATTGTTTTGATTTGATGATATGCTATTGATTTTATGATGTG
>SNQJ01S0059543.1:17460-59956 GCA_010110895.2 Picea sitchensis | reverse complement strand
TTTGTCATTTGTATATTCATGTTATTTTTATATTCTTTGCTTTAGTAGTTTAGAATAGATAACTTCAAATCCTCGCACATATTGTGTTGCGCCTCTAAGCTTACGAGCTCCTGGTTGACATTAAATCGTTGAGAATTTATACGACATAGATTGCACTCAACATCAATGTCAGACACTTCTATGGGGTCTGCTGGAATAAGGAGGTTCGCCGACCATTCCTTGGTGATTTCCTCCAAGTCTTCTTCTGTCAGCTTGTAATAAGACCAATGTTGTTCCTTGTTCTCATCAGTGCATGCTGTCATATATATAAAATGGCAGTCTACACTAAATTTTATCAAAGGTCAAAAACTATGTAAAGTATTCTGGGTCATGCGAGGCTCAGACTGGATGGCGAGCTTCAACTGGGTGTAGTAGGTATGAAATACAACATTTGATCATGTCGTTCGAGTACCACATGGTATTGAACTTCGCAGCCAGTGGTTCAAAGGGGTCAATGTCAGGGAAGGTTGCACCTTCCGGTAGCTCCCATGCAACGAAATTTATAAGTATCAAGAGCTAGATAAAATGAAACTCATACCCCTGATCCTGGGCTTCTCTGCAATCAATATCTAGTTGATTCACCATGTACTTCACCTAGTTCATCTGTAGTCCCTCTACTCACTTTCCTGCGAGGTCGAATACAAAGTCGGATACTTGCGTGGGTCGATTCTTGCATACCGACTTCCTTGCGATCAATTGACAGGAAAGGCACACTGTGCCAATTTCAATAGAAGCTACCTTGTAGCCTCGCATTCCTTTCTCAACATCGCCATAAGCTTCTTTGATCTTATGATCAAGAGCATGATTCGCGGTCTTTCCAGGATAGTAATCACGGGGATCAGGGCCCTGCATGCTAAGATCGGTGATCCGGTTGATCAACGTTGGATCAACTGTTATGTGATGGTTCAACCATAAGTATCCTCCATGGTAACTTGCCAGCAACAACTTCACACAAGAATTCACCTCTTGGTGTCTACCAAAGTGCGGTTTCTTCATAATGTTGAGAAGAGTAGACTATGTGAGGTTCATCGCCCATTGTTGAGGGACGATATTCAAATTCTTTCCCTTGGTTCTGGTTAGGTACTTGTACAGGGAAAGTGTGCTGTAAACTTTATGATCCCCCAGGTTGAAGTCACTAAAATTTAAGGCTGTGATCTTGTCGTGATCTGTGCGAACTACACGTACTCCTTTCGGTAGGTATGTCGTGACTAGAGTGTACTCAAAGTCTCTAGGAACATTATCTCTATTGATCACACCGCTCAGAGGTGGTATGTAAGCAGGTATGATGGATGGAATCAACTTAGCATTGGCCATATCATCCTTATGTTTGGTTCTTATTTATGTGTCGTC
The DNA here is from genome assembly GCA_010110895.2 of Picea sitchensis. Taxonomy (NCBI): domain Eukaryota; kingdom Viridiplantae; phylum Streptophyta; class Pinopsida; order Pinales; family Pinaceae; genus Picea; species Picea sitchensis. Next base: position 58,567 of record SNQJ01S0059543.1, on the reverse strand, counting down.
TCGAGATGTTCCTGCTTGAGCAGTCAGTGGGGAGGCTTGCACTCCTCTCGTCGATGATGCCTGTAAACCTGTAGACAATCCCCGCTCCGACATGACTCTTTCAGCTCTGAGGCTAGCGAGTATCTCTCTTACAAATTATTCAGTTGCACTAAATTTGTCGTACATATACGCTCATGATCAATAGCTCGGGTTCTCAAAATAACGTAGATATTGTAGTAAGGTAGAGAGTAAGGGCGGAGTAATCATGGTTCACAATTCAGGTAGTCCGTGGATTCAAATTCACAATTAGCAAAAGTGTCTTTCATGCATGGCGTGATGGATTAAGTAAGTAACTCTATAACGGATCATTTTCAATGGGTATGGGGCTTCCTTAACTCTGGTTATATCTATTATGGTGTGGTCTAACGGTCTGGTGATGAGACATCAATGCTTTTTGATCCGTTTGGGGCAGCAGTACAACGGCTATATTGGCCTCCAATGGCTATATTGCTTCGCCACGACGAAGTGACCCATGTCATTGTTCTGTTATCTCGACGAATCTCGAATTATGAAAATTTTATTTCAGAGAGGTTCCCTCTGGAACCCTCTTTAGCCTGTTGATTTGAGCTCTCTTTTTACTTAGCTTTCTATCCTTCTTACCCGTAAGCTTCATCTTGGTTGTTCATTTCTCGATCTGGTTCTTATTTTCCTTGGGCATAGTCACTTTGCGCTGCTGAGGTTCTTTCTCAAGACTTAGGAGAAGTACTTCGTCTGTATCTGGTACAGATACTCCAATCTTCTATGAGTCCCCTAGCTCTTTGACATTTTATCTTCTAGTGTCAAATAGCTTTTCTTCTTCCTTCTTTAGAGCTTGATCTCTCTCAATCCAAGGTTTTCCAAGTAACATATTGAACGGGGTGCCTTCCTCGATAAATTTGATAATCTCAAAATCTTCTTCTGTTGAAGTTCCATTGACTGTCATAGGTATCTGAGCAAGTTTTCCACATAACATCACCAGTTTTCCTCTGAATAGTCCTATTCCTTCCAGTGAAGGATTCATGGCAGGCTTCCCTATAGCTTCCCAGGTTCTTTCTGGCATAATTTTCACTTGTGTTTCTTCATCAAGAATATAGTCAATGTCGAATTCCCTTAGTCTTGCTTCGATTTGTTTCTTTTCTTTGAAGATCTTCGATAATCGGACATCTTTATACTCCTTTAGGGTTTCTTTCATCTGTATTAATACTTTCTATGATTCTTTCTTGGGTTTTGCTATTTCTGGGGCTGTCCTAGGGTTTTCTTCATGCAAATTCATTCTTTCAATCTTAGAAATCATTCTAGGGCAATCCAATACTTCATGTTCCAAAGATTTTCAACAGAGACAACTGGGGTTTCCACCCGAGAAATCCTTATCTAGATGGCCTGGTTTTCTGCAACCGTAACATAGGGTCAATCCTCTCTTTCTCGTAAATGATCCCCAACTTCTTATGTACTGCGCACCAGGATCATGGTAGTTAGCCTGCAAAAAATTCTTTCTAGGATCCTGCATCCATTTGTTAGTCCAAACATTCTTTCTATGCATAGGTATAACATATCTATCATTATGCTTATCAGATCTACTCATATCAAACTTTATTTCTTCTATTAATGCCCTAGGTTTTAAGCTAGGACCGAATCTATTAAACATACCTAGATCCATGCTCTAGAAACAAAAAATTCACTTATCTTACTTCTACATAACACAAAGCTTCCAGATCTAAGAAATTTTAACTATTCTTACCTTTATTAGAGCACAGGGTTTACAGATCTTACCTCTTCTCTGTAGATCTGACCTCTTTCTTTCAGAAATTCCCACTTTTACTTTTCTTAGAGCACAGAGCGTTCAAATATCACTTCTTTTCTTTAGATATGATCTTCCTTTCCTCAGATATGACCTTATTCCTGGCACAAAGCTTCACATGTCGAGTAAAAAGCTGTGCACTAGGGAGACATATCTATGCACAGAGCTTTCTTTTGCACAAAGTTTATTTTTCCTTAGTTCCCAACAATCACAGTTTCAGGTCCCGACAAAGGAACCATTTGTTGGCACAAGGGCAGACCCAGGGTTCAATTCTCAAGAGCACACCAACAAAGCCCTAACTACCGACCCTTTCGGAAACACCTGCGAAGTAGATGAAGTCTCACCTGAGGTAGAGGCAGGGGTGGTTGCAAGACTCAGGTGTCTGCAACCTTAGTTGGGACACAGATCTGTGATTCTATCCTTACAGGGCACTTAGCATAGATCATTCATTAGTATTTAACCCTTATTATACTTCGCAGATAACATAGAGCTTCGTGGTGAATACTCAGATGCACATTGTTTCGACATTTACCCTTAGTAACCCATATCATAACTAGTAGATCCACACTAAGAATACTTATACTATCATATATATATCTAAGAAGCACAAAGCATAAGTAGATCTATCTAAATATATCAAGGAACTTAGCAAAGAAAGAGATAAACACATCAATCCAAAGCACGAATAATCATACACAGATGTACATGGTTCACCCCCCCGACCCCTCCTTGGGGCTACGTCCACAAGATATTCTTCTTTATTAGTATCTTCAATCATCAATTACAACATAGAGCCTCAAACCCTTCTTCACATAGGACATAATATATGCGTAGCTCGCTAGATCCTTCTTCCTTACACCTCAGCACAAAGCCTTCTACAACCTCTTACAACAACTTGCACTTAGCTCTACAAGCCTCTTACAATCATGCACAAAGCATCTATAATCCACATTCGATCACACATATCCAACCATTAGCACTAAGCCATCAACCATCCTTACATTGCCTAAGTATATATTTATACATTACAAAAGTGGGCCTAAGCATGGGTAAACCCATGGGCCAACATCCCTTTCCCATTACATTAACCCAAAACCCTAAAAGAGGCCCAAAAATGGACCGAGGTCCCATGATCTCTGCTTCGCCTGGTGCTCCATCTTTGACATGGTGTCGAAGTCCAAAAACGATCAATTATGACCAAGTGTTCCTCAAAACTTGGTCAATGACCAATAGATCTCTCCTATAAAATCAAGGCCCCACTGCCTAAATAGTGCTTCAACAAAAATAGGTTTTAATGGCAAGGGCTGCAATTTCATTTTTCCATAAAAATCTAACACTCATGACAACTGGACACCTCATTGTACACATGAGAAAAAACGTTGGGCCAATAAAATCCTACTCTTAGTATCTTATGCATAGTGGCTTTCTAGTAATGTTTCCCTCCACAATCACCTTTATTAAATTCTTTGATATCCTGTTTAACTTCTCCTTCCAATAAACAACTTAGTAAAATTCCACTCGGATCTTTTCAATGCAGAGAATCATCTAGAATACAAAATTTTGTTTCTTTTAACTTCATAAATCTAGCCTTTGTCTTTCTCAGTTCAGGAGGAGCTTGTAAATTACTTAACACATATATAATATCAACATACCATGGATATTCAAGGAATTTTTGGGATAGTTGTGGGACTGCCTCTTCCTTTGAATTTTCTGACAGGTCAGCAATAAAATTTATCCCCAAGACATCATAATTTCACTGTGTCATCAGTTTATCAAACCTATGACCTTTAACCATATTTGTAGGATTTATCTCAATATCATACTCTAACAATACAACTATCCATTTGCCTCTTTTTCCTTCAAGATCATATTGAGTTAATATGTCTTTCATAGAATTATTGGGCACACAAGCAATAAAATGCAAATGTAAGATATAAATTTTGAATTCTTTGAGGGATTTTACCAATGCATATGCTTTCTTCTCCATGATTTCATACTTTAATGGAGAGTCCCTTAGAGTTCTGATGTAATAGGATATGGGCCTTTCAAAATTTTGTTCATCTCTCTACAACAAGACACCAACAATAGTGTGTTTTGATGAAAATGACAACAAGATGAAATCCTTTGTATAATCTGGACTGGCCAATACTGGTGCCTTGGTCAATGCCAATTTTATATCCTTAAAGGATCTCCTGGCTTCTGGATTCCACTTTATCTCACTACCTTTTCTGAGCATGTTGGTAATGTACTTTATGATTTCATCTAGATTGGAGATAAACCTCCTCAGAAAGTTTACTCTTCCAAGAAATGACTATACCTCCTTTTTGCTCCTGGGTGTGTCAATCTTTAGAATTGCAGCCACTCTGTTGGGATCTATATTTATTCCTTCTTTAGAAATGATATGACCAAGTAGTTTCCCCTCTTGCATTCCAAAAGTTAGATTTCTTGGGATTTAATGAAATGTCAAATTTCCTACATTTTTGAAAAACCCTTTTCAAATGTTTTAGATGCTCATCATTAGAATATGAAAACACAGTAATATCATCTAAATAAATGACAATGAACTTATCTTTCTCATCAACAAAATCTATGTCCATAGCCCTTTGGAAATTTTCCCCTGCATTCATGAGCCTAAAAGGCATCTTGGCATACATGAATGTACCCCAGGGTGTTTTGAAGGATGTCTTCTCTTGATAATTAGGATGCACCATGATTTGGTTGTATCTTTAAAAACCATCAAGCATTGACATTTTCCATGATCCAACCACCTTCTGCAGAATGTAATCCATCTTGGGAAGAGGATAATTGTCTATGAGAGAAAATCTGTTCAGATTTCAAAAGTCTACACACAACCTGATTTCACCACTTTTATTTATGACAGGAACTAAGTTAGCCAACCATTTAGAGAATCTTAAAGACACTATAATCTTAGCATCAAACAACTTTCTTACCTCTTTCTCAATTAATGGCATCAACAAAGGATTAATCCTTCTCAATTTTTGTTTGAAAGGTTTGTGATCATCTTTTATTGGAATTACATGTTGAATCACCTTAGTGTCATAAACCTTCAAATCCTCATAGCTCCGGGAAAAAACATATAGGAATTCCTTCATTAAGATGATATATCTTTGCTTGATTTCTGGATTGAGCGTCTTGGACAATTTGATGATTTTGGGATCTTCCCAAGTCCCAATATTACAATCCTCTATGTCGTCATCATTTGTAGTGACCTTGGGATTTCTTGCCACATCATTATTGTCAAAAATAAATTCCAATCGAACCAAACTCTTGGGAATGATATTATTTTTGAGATGAAAAATATCTCTACCAACAGTCTAATTTTGGAAACAGTCATAATTTGAGAACATGAATGCATCCTCTTCCTGATCACAATAGTTTTTATCATCAATATTTGAGTTGATAAATTCATCAGTCATTTGGAGAAATCTTACCACTTGCTTGTCATCCTCAAAAATATGCCAATACTTGATGTTATCAAGTACTGTTGGCCTCTTCTTGACTTCAATTTCATATTTTTTGTTAAGAAAGATAGGAATCTTGAAAACAAAGGATTGATTGGCTAATGCATCAAAAATTAAATTTTTTCCTCTTGGAATCACTGAGAGGTTATATTCTTTAAAATTTTCAAGTAAGTCAAGAACTATATTTATATATTCCCTTAACCTAGGATGATTTGACTGATAGATGCCCTTAACCTGATTTATGACAAGCTCAGAATCCCCATGTACGACTCTTATTTTTGCACCCAATTCTTTCAAAGTGTTCAAACCCAAAATCAATGCCTCATATTCAGCCATGTTATTTGTGCAGTCAAAACCAAATTTGTAAGAGCAAATTTTTGAACATGTTCTAGGAGGAATTATCCAAACACCTTCTCTATCTCCCTCTTTGCTAGCAGCTCCATCAAAATTCATATTCCACATTTCATCATTTTCTCTATTTTGTTGGTCTGGAAATTTTCTTGCTTGATGATCAACCTCACCTTCCATAGGAAATTCAACAGTCTTTGGCTCTTCTTCTTCAAAGCACAGGTCATTGAGAAAATAAAAAAATCAACCTCAGTATCAATAGAATAAATAGGATGATTGTTTCGTTTGATTTTTCTACTCACCATGTATCTCACAATACTTCCCTATACAATATCCTTTATTGGCCAAACACTGTTATAGTTGCATAGGACATATCCATCTATAGAGTACCTTTCAAATTTCCAGCGCATGATGTTGACAACAACATGCCAAACTTTAGAGGGATGTCAACAACAAATGCATCCATGATCATATTCTTTGATGGAATTTGAGATAGAGACACAACCAGATATTTGATTAAACCCAAACATTTTACCTTCCTTGAATCAAAAGAGAAAAGATATTTGTAAGGCCTAGTGATGTCCAAGCCTAGTTCATCCATGATTACTTTTGGAACCAAATTATGACATGCTCATGAATCTAGCATTGCATTGTATAAGGTCATATCATGAACTTTAAGGCTGACATAAAAAGGAGGTATATCACCATCATCACTATTTTCTTCCACCCGAGGACCAAATAAGATTGCAGGGTGATCATCTTGCACATTCAAAGTGTCATATGCATCTTCCATTTTCAACATTTTGATGATTTGGATTCTATATTCACCATTCCTTATCAATTCATTGAAAGGAACAATTTTTTTTATTTTTTCCATTTTACTTTCAAAATTAAAAGGAGACTGAGTTTTTTATACCTCTTTGATGACTACATCCCTTTTTGTCTCTGGTGCCTTCTTTGGGGGCTATTATTTTTGTTTTCCTTTCTCCAATACCTCCCTTGCAAAACCGTCTTTCTTAGGTTGACTTGAAGAAGGGAAATTGACTTGAGGCTCCTTTGTAGGATTCCCTTTTGGTGGGTTTGTAGGCACCTTTTTACTTCTGAGATTGTATTGCTTCTGAGACTGCATGATGGCGTTTTGAAATCCCTTCTTATACTCTTTTATTTCTATTGACAATATGCCATCATTTTCCTGCATAGAATTATCATTTTCATCCATAAATCAATCATGTTCTTCTTTAGTTAGGAACACATATGTTTCAGTACCATCACAACAATGTATGTTGTCTTCAATAGATTCATCAAAATTCTCATTTACATAATTATTTTGGAAAGGGGGTTTAACTTGATGATCACCTTGATTTCTCTGTCTAATCTATGGGACTGGTGCTCTCCTGAAATTTGGATTGTTGTGTTGAAAATCAACTTGATCTCTGATGGCAAGTTTATTTTCTAAAGATATATTTTCCACCAACCTTTCCATATTTTTCACCATTAAATCAAAATTGTCATCTGATGTTTCGGAAGTTGAGGGTTGATCTTATCTTTGAACCTTTTTCATATTAGTATCAAGATTATGCTTAATCTTTACTTATGCCATCAGATTCAAGTATACTTCAATTTCATCATTCATCATTCATCATGTCATCTAGTGTGGTAGATCTTTGTTCCCTTAGTAGCAAAGAAAAATCATTGTCAAAAGAGACAGCATAATGAATTTGGGCAGCTCCAGGAGGGGGTTTAACTTCAGTTGGGATTGAATTATAGACCCTCATGAATTTGGTTGAAAATTCTTGTACTGACTCACTCGGTGATCTCTTTATGTTATTATACTGAGTCAGCAGTTGAAGAGGATTTTTCTTGTCACCCCATCTTGCAAGGAAAATGGTTTCAAATGTTGTAAATTCAGGGATGCTTGTTGTTGGAATATCTTTAAAACATTTCCTAACTTCACCTGAGAGAATTTGTGCAAATAGTCTCACTTTTACATCTTCGTCATCTACCTCCTCCAAGTCAACAAAATAATTAAACCAATCTAAGTGTTTCTGAGATGAAACATTCTCTTCTACATCATATGACTTAATTCTTTGATTATAATTTTGAGGTAGATCATGTAATTGAGTAGGTAAAACAAGGGGAGAAAATATTGTTGCCGTGGCTCTAGGAGGATTTTGGACTAGTTGAACAATCTGACTGGGAATGACAACAATTTGAATGAGGATAGTATAAATCAAATATTGAAATTTATTCTCATCAAATAGAACTTCTTTCAAGTTAGACTCTGATTTAGATATAAACAAAGTTTGTTCAAATTTTATGTCAAAATCAAGGTCATCAATGCTTTTCACTCCATCTTTAGGCAATGATAGATTTATGTCCAGAAAAATACCTAAGTCAACTACCCTTTCTTTTCTTTTATGTAAGAGTTTATCAAGATCAAACACATATTCTATAGGTTCTAGATATGGGTTTCTCCTAGTGTAAATATTTTTTGGAGCCATGATTTCTTAATAAAGTTAGATTTTTGCTACTGATCTTATAAAATGAAGTGGCGAGGGTAAATGTTTTTTCATCCGATAAAATTTATGATTCGTTTTTACCCTCAGGAATCAAATATGAAAATCTAAGTCATTCTTTCCCATGGAATTTTCACTTTTTGTCCCCAGAAACGACGCCAAAATGTTAACACTAAGTAAATTGCCTAGGCTGAGGAGGCAACTCACAAAGGTAGCCACATAACCACTTTAGAACTGAAACTAGCCTTTCAGTTCTGAGAGGGATTTCTCTTGTCACTTTGTCTCTAAAGACGAATCTTCTTTAAATATCAGTGGCTAGGTTTTTGAATAGGTGAAGGGATTTTAAAGATTTGCTGGCAAGAAGAAAGGGATTTATTTGGGAAATGGAGTCAATCTTTGAAAGCAAATGAAAAATGTGTCTGGCAAATAGAACTCTCAAGAAATCAAAGGCTAGGTAGGAAATGATATTTCAGTTTTTTAAATTGATATTATAGAATGGAAGAAAGAGGAAAACATATAACAACATTCAGAGCACCATTAAGATGAATTACGATGAGTTACGAAAGAATAGGCATTATTTGAATTGCTAGAATCTAAAGCACCTTTTAATATGAATTTCAGACCATTTGATATCCAATTCAAACATATGAGCATAAGAATATGAAAGATATAGGAACAAGAAGAACATACATGAAGTAAAACACACTTCAAATCATTACCACTAGAATCTTAGGTATGAAAAAGCTCTAGAAATTTGCACTAGAATTTCATTCAAATTCAGAAAAATGTATACAATGTTCAATGCAAAGTTGTCCGTTATACTTCTGCCAACCTCAAATACATTAGAACTTACAACATTTATAGAACAAATGATTTCATTCGGTTTGAACTGATTACACTAGAATAGAAAATTTCAGTTCACAAAAGCTGGGATTTGTGGATATTCCTGCAGTTTGGTCCTTTTTCTTCGTCCTTTGACTTTGATTGTGTCTTCATTTGATTTGTTGCCTTTTTATCGACTGCTAGAAATCATTTACTTGATCCTGGAAAATTATATTTGGTCTTGCCCAATCTGACTATTTCCTTCCATAATTTGTTATTTCTTTCATTAAAATTTCCAAGTCAATACAAGTGGCATAAGACATGAAAGGTCGACCAAGTTTGACTGTCTTAAACTGGTTTAAAATTTCAAAATATGTACTAATATTATCAACTAAAGTAACCCCTTTCAAACACTCTTCCAGGGTTTCAAATTTGGAGTCGTCCATTCTTGACTGAGTCAAGAGTGCATTATATTCTTCTTGATCATGAAACTTACATTTACCATCCAAGAATGATGGAAGGCCCTATTGAGCACTCAACACACCCTAAAAGCCTTATCAAATTTTGTCACTTTTTGGGTACCAATTGTTGGCTACAACTAACAAAGGACCTTACTGATTTATTGATCCTCATCGGTAAAATACGATAAGGATAGACATTGACAAAAGCCGTAAAGCAATCACCGATAGTCGATGATCGATGCACTTTATCGGGGTCGGGGAAATCTAGAAAGGGTAAAACAATCATTTTTCTGCGACAAACATATCGTTGATCCCCAATGTGTTTTCATCATCGGGATTTTTTCTAGAGAGTTGGTCTGAGAACACTTGGGTAGGTTTATCGTTGATCGTCTATCCTTGACACTTTTCGGCATCGACATGATATGATGCTATAGTTAGGGATGTATGTCTAAAGGAAAATCCTCGACGCTGAAATGAAAGGCTCCTCATGCCCCTCCTGCCTCATTTTCCCTATACCTTCTTGAAAAGAATTCCTCTTTTAGTTGGTTGAGTCAATTTCCCATTACTAAATAACTTGGTTTTTCATCATTATCTTTCTTAATTGATTATTTGCGCAAATTGTTTATGTTTTCTTGAAGGATAATTGCGTGTCGTGATTTGGTTCGAAATACTTGTCATCATGTTTGCCATTGATTGAGCGTACAACAAGTCCACCAAGTTTCTGTGTGCATAGGAGACAACCAAGACCATCGATTAGTTTGTATGCACAGTAAGATTATAGGAAAGACGTAGAAATTCAGAGCAGTCCATTTCGGGCTTAGATTTCAAGCCAAACAAACAGGTCAAATCTTCAACAATGGAGATGTAATAGTCGATGCAGATCAATGAATCCCGTGCATGTAGAGTCTCAAAATCGTGCAAGGTTTAATTGCAGATTTACACAAACTTTACTACGTGACTTCAGCGCCAAAACATCCTAGAGATATCCACACTTAGCACTCAAAACTCTCGAATGTCAAAATGTCGGAGACACGTGGTCTCCATCAGTTGAGATGCGTGGCACTTTCCTATCATGACACGTGGCACTCATTTCAAGCATATTTGAGTCCGTCATCTGTAATATTTCAAGTGACACATGTCACCCTTCTTTCTGTGACACGTCAACGATATGATGTCAAGTCACCACGTCACTCCAGGAATTTAGCACTACAGGGAATTTCAACTCAAAGAGATCATAGTTCTCCGAACCCCTGAATTGTAGAAGTGTCGAAACACCAAATGTTGAAGGATAAATCCTGGGTTAATTAGCGATAAGTGTTGGTTAATGACTCCGAGAGTCTGGGCCTCCGAGATATATGAATATTATGCACTCCAAATATCTCGAATGTCGAAGTGTAGAACCACCGAAGTCCCAAAGTGACATCAGGATGCCACGTCACTTCGGGCTCGTACTACTCCAGGAGAACTTCATGCTTCAAAATCCAAAAATCCCAAAGGCTGAAGTGCCGAAGCACATGGAAACCATCAGTTGAGATATGTGGCATACTCATTAGTCATGACATGTGGCACTCATTCTAGGTCATTTGTTTGCATTAGTTGCCCATTTCCACATGACACGTGTCACCCTTCTTTCCATGACACATTAGTGATATGACATCGGGAAGCCACATCAATTCAGGAGATTGTTCTTCAGGGGGTTTCCAAGCACAACATTCAGAAGCTCCCAGACTCCAAAATGTTGAAGTGACGAGAGATTGCCACGTCACTTCGAGAGAAAGTCACTTTGGGAGATATTCATGCTCTGCGTTCAAAATCCCCCGAGCTCGAAGAAATTTCTGCCATTGCTAAGTATGGCTAGGAGGTTATAATATGGTAGATGAATAGAAACTTTATCAAGGGCACAAAAATAATAGGGTTACCCAGATTGCAGATTGCAACATGATCGAAAGTCACAGTTCATTGCAGGGAGGGAAAATGCTCGAACTTTACTTTTCTAGAGCGGTCCCACAATTGAAACCATGGTATAGCTTATGAGTTACATGGAATCTTGTGGTGGATTGCGGGGTTCAGAGCGGTGTGGACCCAAACCACCCTCAACAACTTCTGAAATCATGTGCTTATGTGACATCAGGTCACCACGTCAGTCCGAGATATTTTCACGTTACACATCTAGTTGTCTTCAGTGGCCTCCAACAACACGTGTGCACACCATGATCAATGCAGAACTCAGCCTTGTCACTTTGAATCAGTTTCTGCCACAATTATAGTTCATCTAGTGCATGCATCAGTTCAGTCTCAGAGACAGTAGTAGTTTTTAGTTAATCAATTTCAGAACCGTTTTAGATTAAATTAATACGTGGTCTTCTATGTGTGATAAGAACCACTCTTTTTTGTTAAGTCAAGTGTGAAGTATACATTGTTGTACTCCAACAGTGTTTTATTCAAGTTAATTATTCATTCTACAATTGTTAATGTAGAGTTAAGTCTCAGTCCCAGATGGATGAAAGCCTCTACAACTCTGATAAATATGTAGTTTCTGTATGTTTAAGGGGTCGATGGTTTTTGCAAAGACCCTCATTTTTGGAATTGTAAATAATTATTTCAGAGGCAACTTAATTGAGAAGTCTCGTTTAGGACCTGAGACAAGTTTATGTTTTCATCAAAAGTACATGTGGTTGGATCATAAGGAGGAATTACTTCCAACTTTATCTCATGAATGGATGCTATAATGAGTAAGAGTTTATGAATTTGTTGATAAGTTATATGATTCAATATTTTTATAATTCTTGCCTCTAATGATTCAAACAAATCGTTGTGTTAATGTGTGATTGGTGATTAGAGCTAAGGAAACTATTTTTCTTGTCATCATTTTATTGCATGTATGTTCTCTTCTGATAAATTGTATCTCAGTCAATAATTGAAATTCCAACAAGTTGGTATATTAGTAATAGGCTTGTCATAGGTGTAAGAATCATTGTATGCATGCTTGAGCATGAGGGTTATCCAAATCTCAACCGTCTTCAGTAGTTAATCATTTCCCCTTTGTTACCCAGTTGGTTTATACCAACATTTATTTTGTATCGGTCCCACCTATAAGAGAAAATACAAAAAAGAGAACATTCAAACTGAAGGAGAATCTTTCACAAGAAGACATCATGTCAATCACTATGTAAATCCCATCGATTAATTGGCTGGATTGCAAGATCTGGAGAACCATTCCACCATTAAACGTTGCAGATTCTAATTGGGCCTCGGTGGTGGGTTTGGTTCCTACTATTGAGTTAAATGGATTTAGGACCCCTCAATAGAATTGGTGCTAGAAGGAGGGCCTGAAGAATGAATGGATGATAATATTTTTGATATAATATTTCACATAGCCTATAGATTCAAAACAACCCACATGCATGTCTAGTCATTCTCAAGACAACCCACACACATTGAGTACTCCTGAAACAAGTAACTCACCCCAGCAAGGGGAAGAACATCTATTCTCTGAAATACCTTATGCTCTTCTCCACGAGGAGTTGAACTAGTTCATAAGAATCACAAGAGCTTACGCCTGACAAATCGGAGCACTACCCTTAGCTCCATTACTTCCACGTAGAAAACAAGTAAGTAGACCAGTGGTCAACACCCCCGAACAAGTCTTTGCTCACACAGTAGAAGACCTGATATATTTCTCCCTCATCGAAATTGAACATCCTCTTAATCTAATCCCCGAAACACCAGCCAGTAACTGCTCCAAGCCTGACAATTTTTCTGACGAGGAAGGGTTTAACTCAGAACGCTCAGTTTCAGAGTCGAACGACATGGAAGATAATAATGATCATAATGAAGAAAGGGGAAACCCACCTCAAAATAATCAACCTTGGTTGGCCAGATATGCTCTGGCCATCCCCGAATGAGGACATAACCTTCCCCGACATCCATAAAAGTTACTCCCTAAATTTGACCCTGAAACCTCAGGATTGCTTGAAGACCATATCAAAAACTCCATACTAGCTATTAGACTGATGAATTTCCAACATGAAGATGTAGTATGTGGGATTTTAACCTATAATTTTGAGAATTCAACCTCCATGTGGTATTTTAACTTGCCTATAGGGTCCATAACTAGTTGGACGAAGTTTCAAAAGGATTTTCTAGATAAATTTGTAGAAGAAACCACTATAGGAGCTTTGATGGCTGAGTTGTTCACTGCAACCATGAGTTCAAAGGAAAAGGTTAAAGACTTCAATCAATGATTCACCATTATCCTAAACAAATTTCAACCTGAAGCTAAACCCACTCAAGATTTGCAAATCGAAGTATACGCTAATGCGCTCCTAGCTTCCATTTCCATGTTTATGAAGAGGGCTACTAAAACAACCTTAGCTGAGAATTTTAAGGAAGCCAAAACAATAGAATTCCAAATGAATGCATGTAAAGAAGGTCAGGTCTTGTTAGTTAAGAAGGAAGTTCAACCTCCTCCCAGGAGAGGTCTCTTGTTGACCAGACCCCCAAGGAAACAAACAAAACAAGTTCCCGAAAAAGGAAGTGGAGACATAGAAGACCTACAACACATGGTAAAGAAGTTGTCAAATGAAATCATAGACATGAAAATGAGTGCAGGGGAAGGAAACCAAGGCCAGAGGCCCTATAAACCCTTTTTCAAAAGAAATCCACCATTCAAAGAAATTGAACCTCCCCCATCTAACGTAAACATCGATATGGGAAATGTAGCATCCAACTCTTTCTGTACCTATCACCAAGAGAAACATTATGAAAGAAACTGTCCACAATGGGTGCATGCCATGAATTTGATGGCCAACTAGTTTCTAAATGAGGTTTCCCTTACTGAACAATCAAGCGGCTCAGCTATGAATACTTTTGATCAAGAAGAATTTGATCCACCGGAAGAAACAACCATGATGATATGGGACCCTGACCTACCAATGCCTTCCGATGATCTATTTGAAGTTCAAGAACCACCCGCGGAAGTATTGGCTATGAAAAATCGAGGTAGGGGTCACCTGATATCAAACGGCCTTACTGTGGTCCACACTTCGAGAGGAAAATAAACAATCAATCACCCGAAATAATTTTGTGTCTCCCAAAGAAATCCTATAAACATCAATACCCAAGAATCGCTCAAGATGGACTACAACATAGTAGAAAATTTGAAAAAAATGAAGGCAAATATATCGGTCATGGACATGTGTAGAATCTCTCAGCAAAAGGACTTTATGTTACAAGCATTGAAGTTAGTAGAAAATCCTACAACAAGCACTGACCAAGGAGAAAATCTGACCCTCTCAGATCTAAGAAATAAACCAACTTTGAACGCTTTCTCTGAAGATAAAAAAGGAAAGCCTTGTGTCCCACCATTCCTCTTGAAATTTGAAGTCTTCAACAGAAACCTCCATAATTGTTTGGTTGACTCAAGGGAATCCTCTAATGTTATGCCACTATCTATGTGAAAGAAATTAAATGCAACCCCCCTCAAAATTGATAAACATGTGATACAACTAGATAGAACCCAGGTGAAAGTTATGGGAGAACTCAAGGATGTGATGATCAAGATGGCGACACTCCTGAAATTTGTTATAGTAATTAACATCATTGTAGTAGATATCCTAGAAGCTTATGGATTTATACTTAGTCGAGATTGGTCCATGAATTTGAATGGATACTTTAGCATAGATTGGGCTCACCTTTGGTTTCCATTAAAGGGACACACAAACATGATTAGGATCGATTGGAAAAGGTATCTCAAACAAACTGTTACTGACCTAGAAACCCTCAACGAACCCTCTTCAAAAATTTTCCTCATGCTAGGAAATTATTCCCGTGACTCCGATTTCGGAAATTTCTCCCTCCTCTCATCTGATGTTCCTCTTACTCAAAAATCCGAAATTATTTTTCAATAAAATTTTCCGACGACGACGGAGGAAACCCTCTTCTATCAAGAATCTGGGTTAAAAATCACGGAACATATAGGAGGAAAGGAGGAAAGTGGCAGGAAAAAATAAACTGATGGTTTTCACACAAAAAATTGGACCTTATACTTTGATGGATCTAAATCGCAAGAAGGGTCAGGGGCAGGGTGTATCCTCATTGATCCAAAAGGTAAACGAAATTTCTTGTCCTGCAAACTAGAATTTGAGTGCACAAACAAAACCGCCCAGTATGAAGCTCTAGTACAAGGGTTAAAGAAATCCATAGACTTAAACATTAAATAACTAAAGGTTTTCAGAGAATCTGAAATCATCGTCAGACAAGTAAGGAACACTATACATTGCAACTCTCCCCACCTGAGGAATTATCAACATGAAGTGCATAGACTAATAGAACATTTTGAAGCCTTCAAAATTACAGTGATCCCTACAACAAAGAACACTCTTGCAGATTCTCTGGCTACTGTTGCCTCAAGGTTATCCCCTCTAGAAGACTATGAAGCCTCCCAGTTCACTATGGAGCTACTCTACAAACCATCGGTGCCCAACAATATTTCTAATTGGAAGGTCTTTGAAGGAAATGAACATATCATAAATTTCTTAACCAATTAGGACAATTTTAAGGATCTGTCTATCAACGATGAAATATTTCAGGAACAAATTGTAGGAACCGATCCCCATGCACAAGGATTTGAAACAGATCAATCAGCTGACAAACTACGGTTTCAAACGATACCGAAAGGGGTAGAAAATTTAGAAAACCTTTTTGACTTAAGGGAAAGATTCAAAGGGTCAAAAAACACAAATACATGGACCTTGTGTCCCTTACATGAGACTATAACTCTAGGAACCCTAGAAAACCCTAAAAATATAAATCTAGGCAAGACAATGTCTAAAGAGGAAAGGAAGGCCTATCTCAAACTTTTCAGAGAATATCAAGATGTTTTTGCATGGTCCTACCGAGATATGAAGAATCATGACACTTGAATCATTCAACACACATTCCCTCTAAAACCTGGAGTAAAACCCTTCCAACAGAATCTCTGAAAGTACCACCCATATCTAGAATCCCTCATGTGTCAGGAGTTAAGGAAATTACTAGATGCTAAAATTATATTTTAGGTTAGACACTTTGCCTGGGTAGAAAATTTGGTTCCTGTCAGGAAAAAGTTTGGAGATATCCGCATGTGTGTGGATTTCAGAAACCTCAACAGAGCATCATAAAAGGATAATTATCCAGTCCTACCAATGGAACAACTTTTGCATATTGTGTCTGGTTCTGATATTTTATCTTTGATAGACAGTTTTTCAGGTTACAATGAGGTTCTACTTTCAGAGGAAGACCGATTGAAAACTACCTTCCAAACCAAGTGGGGAACCTTTGCTTATAAACACATGCCCTTTGGGTTAATTAATGCAGGGGAAACCTTTCAGAGGGCCATGGACGTAGCTTTTCGGGGATTGATCAACAAGTGTGTAGTAATCTATTTGGATGACGTAACCGTGTATTCAAAGAACAGAGAAGATCACATCCGAAATCTAACCTAGATTTTCAAAAGGTGTAGAAAATACAGTATATCTTTAAACCCTAAGAAAGATATCTTTGGTGCTAAGGAAAAGGAGAAAGAAAAATCAAAGTTTGTTGCTCATCAGAAGATAGTTAAAATATGGTTTGACAAGCATAAGACGAAAGAGAATAATTTTGAGGTAGGAGACTAAGTCCTGAAATGGGATAGAGCGAATGAACCGAAGGAAAAGCATTCAAATTCCAGAATCTATAGCTTGGACCTTTCCAGGTAGCCGAGAAAATTGGCATAGGCATGTATCGGTTGAAAAATCTAAGGGGGGAACCTGACGCCCTCCCAGTAAATTGCCAAGCCCTAAAACAAAATTTTTATTAAAAAAAAAAAATGTGTTTTCATGATATTTTGTTTTTAGGTAGGCTGATTGCGGATTTGTTCATTTTTTTTTCTTGTTATAGTATTGTTTGCACTTTTGAAGTTTGTGTTTATAAAGGTATTGGTTGACCTTAGTTCATGCGATATGATGAACTCTGTTCCTGACTCATGCTTACATACAACACTATAAGCCTTGGGAGAGTTGCGGTTGTTTTGAAGTAGTTCTCTATCTAGCCTATGCAGATAAGAAACCTTGGCAAAGTGATGAAGTGTTTGCCTGGTGATCTAGTAAAACCAAAAGGGAAAGATGGAAATCAGGAAAGGACCACATGTACCTCAAGACAGATCTAGCAAAAATTCACCTTAACCATCTCATTTTGCAAATAACAAACGTCCTCCTCTCCCACTCGCTCAGGGCATTTTGCCGAAATAAAATCAATTATATCAAATGAGTGAAAAGTAGGAGAGGGTATGCATATAACTTTGTCGGGTCTATGGACACTCATTGGTAGTAGAGCAAGGTCTGTGACGCTGGGGTGACTCCGTCGGGGATATTGAATCTCATTAGCAACGGAGCAACACTGTAGCAAGTGAATGATGATAACTAAAGGGTCTCAGGACAGTGAATTCTTTACTCGAATATTGTTAGAAGAGGTCATGGGTCATGGTTAGAGGAAAAGAAGGTGGAATAACAGTTTAAACCCCACAGGCAGGCCTAGATTCACCAACCGAGGAATTTCAAATGCAAGGATAGAAGAGGCTCTGATAAAAACCAGTTAAGTTCCTAACTAGCTTCTGCATAAACTAAACCCAGGAAAGGAACATAGATTTTTCTTTCATCCAGTAAGTCACCATTTGTTGAGCACTCAACACACCCTAAAAGCCTTATCAAATTTTGTCACTTTTTGGGTACCACTTGTTTTCTTCATTTGTATGAATCGATTTCATTTTGGTCAATTGGTTTATCTCTATTTGTTTTCATTGAAACATAAATGGATACAACTAACAAATGACCTTATTGGTTTATTGATCCTCATCGAGAAAATACGAGAAGGATAGACATTGAAAAAATTCGTAATGCAATCACCGATAGCTGATGACCGATGCACTTTATCGGGGTCAGGGAAATATAGAAAGGGTAAAACAACAATTTTTCTGTGACAAAAATATCGTTGATCCCTGATGTGTTTTCGGCATTGAGAATTTTTTGAGAGAGTCGGTCCGAGAAAATTTGGGTAGGTTTATCGACAATCGCCAATCCTTGATACTTTTCGGCATCGGCATGATAGGACATTGTAGCCAGGGATGTATGTCTAAAGGAAAAACCCCAATCCTGAAATGAAACTCTCCTCATCCCCCTCATGCCTAATTTTCCCTATACCTTCTTGAAAAACATTCTTCTTTTAGTTGGTTGAGTCAATTTCCCATTACTAAATGACTTGGTTTTTCATCATTATCTTTCTTGGAAAAGCACAAATTGTTTATGTTTTCTTGAAGGATAATTTTTGTCGTGATTTGTTTCGAAATACTTGTCATCATGTTTTCCATTGATTGAGAGTGCAGTAGGTCCACCAAGTTTTTTGGTGCACAGGAGACATCCAATACCACCAATTACTTTGTATGTGAAGTAAGATTCCATAGGAAAGATGCAACAATTTAGAGAAGTCCATTTCAGGCTTAGATTTCAAGCCAAACAGATAGGTCAAATCTTCAACAGTGAAAATCTAACAATTGATGCAGATCAACGACTACCGTGCATATGGAGTCTCAAATTCACTCGAGGTTTAATCACAGAGTTACACAAACTTTACTCCACGAATTAAGCACTGAAACATCCTGGAGATCTCCACACTTAGCACTCAAAAATCCTGAATGCCGAAACGTTAGAGACACGTGGCATCCATCAGTTGAGATGCGTGGCACTTTACTATCATGACATGTGGCACTCATTTCAAGCATATTTGGGTCTATCATCTATACTATTTCAAGTGACATGTGTCACCCTTATTTATGTGACACGTCAATGATATGACGTCGGGCCACCATGTCACTTCGAGAGTTTAGCGCTACGGGGAATTTCAACTCAAAGCGATCACAGTTCTCTGAACCCCGGAATTGCAGAAGTGTCGAAACACCAAATGTTGAAGGATAAATCCTAGGTTAATTAGCGATAAGTGTTTCTTAATGACTCCAGGAGTCTGGGCCTCTGAGAGATATGAATATTATGTGCTCTAAATCTCCCGAACGTCGAAGTTTCAAACCGCCAAAGTCCCAAAGTGACGTCAGGCTTCCATGTCACTTCGGGCTTGCACTACTCTGGGAGAAATTCATGCTTCACAATAAAAAACTCTTGAAGCTTGAAGTGCTGAAGCATGTGGAAACCATCAGTTGAGACATGTGGCACACTCATCATTCATGATACATGGCACTCATTCTAGGTCATTCGGTTGCGTCAGTCGCCCATTTCCACGTGACATATGTCACCCTTATTTCCATGACACATCAACGATATGACATCTGGCCACCATGTCAGATTTGGGAGATCAACCTTTGGGGGATTTCCAAGAACTACATCAGAAGATACCGAACTCCAAAATACTGAAGTGATGAGAGACTTCCACGTCACTTCGAGAGAAAGTCAATTCGGGAGATATTCATGCTCCGTGTTCAAAAGCTCCCGAGATCCAAGAAATTTGCGCCATCGCTAAGTATGTCTAGGGAGGTTCTAATATGGCAGACGGATAGAAATTTTAGCAGGGATGCTAAAATAGAAGGGTTACCCATATCGCAGATTGCAACATGATCGATGATCACACTTCATTGCGGGGACGAAAAATGCTCGAATGTTAATTTTTCAGAGCGGTCCCGCAATTGAAACCATGGTATAGCTTATGAAGTATGTAGCAGATTGTGGTGGATTGTGGGGGTTGGAGTGGTGTGGACTCAAACCACCCTCAACAAATTCCACAATCACGTTCTTATATGATGTCAGGTCACCATGTCACTCCGAGATATTTTCACGTTGCACATCTAGTTGTCTCTAGTGGCCTCCAAAAATGCATGTGCACACCATGATCAATGCAGAACTTAGCCCTGTCACTTCAAATCAGTTTCTACCACAATTATAGTTCATCCAGCGCATGCATTAGTTCAGTCTCAGAGATAGTAGTAGTTTTTAGTTAATCAATTTCAGAATCGTTTTAGATTAAATTAATAAGTGGTCTTCTATGTGTGATAAGAACCACTCTTTTTTATTAAGTCAAGTGTGAAGTATACATTGTTGTACTCCAAGTTTGTTTTAGTCAAGTTAATTAGTTGTCATACAATTGTTAATGTAGAGTTAAGTCTCAGTCCTAGATGGACGAGAGCCTCTGTAACTCTGATAAATATGCAGTTTCTGTATGTTTAAGGGGTCGATGTTTTTTTCAAAGACCCTCATTTTTGGAATTGTAAAGAACTATTTTGGAGCTGCCTTAATTGAGAAGTCATGTTTAGGACCTGAGACAAGTTTTTTTTTTCATCAAAAGCATGTGTGATTGGATAATAAGGAGGAATTAATTCCAACTTTATCTCATGAATGGATGCTATAATGAGTAAGAGTTTCTGAATTTGTCGATAAGTTATATGATTCAATATTTTTATAATTCTTGCCTCTAATGATGTAAACAAATCATTGTGTTAATGTGTGATTGGTGATTAGAGACAAGGAAATTATTTTTATTGCCATCATTTTATTGCATGTATGTTCTCTTCCAATAAATTGTATCTCAGTCAATAATTGAAATTCCAACAAGTTGATGTAGTAGTACTAGTCTTGTCATAGGTGTAAGAATCATTGTATTTATGCTTGAGCATGAGGCTTATCCCAAGCTCAACCTTCTTCAATATTTGAGCATTTCCCCTTTGTTACCCAGCTGGTTTATACCAACATTTATCTTGTATCGGTCCCACCTATAAGACAAAATACAAAAAAGAGAACGGTCAAACTGAAGGAGGAGCTTTCACAAGAAGACACCATGCCAATCACTACGTAAATCCCATCGATTAATTGGTCATATCACAAGATCTGGAGAACCATTCCACCATTAAACACTGCAGAGTCTAATTGGGCCTCGGTGGCAGGTTTGGTTCCTATTGTTGAGTTAAATGGATTTAGGACCCCTCAATAGGCCCTTTATGAACAATTCTTCAATAAATTCTTAAAATCTTGCACACTTTGTTCCATATGTGTTTATTTATTCATGACTGATTTCAAAAGTTTATGTTTTGCAATAATCCTTCTGGACCATATGATCAATGCAGTCATGTATTTTACCCCAATGGTTTGAAGATCTGCAAGAGGAACTGAGTTGAGAATATTGATGGTATTTTGTGCCCAAACATATGGATTTTTGGATAAAGTCTCATTAACAACAATGCATCTATTCCTAGCTGTGATTGCTATATTATCCTTATCATTTACAAAATTCAAATATGATATAAATGTAGTAGCCTCATCAGCTAAAGAGTCCCATATGATATGTTTAGCTCATTGCAGCAGAATTTTACCTCTTAATCTTGAATTCAATTTATCAATCCTCTCTTGCAAGGATAAATTTTCCTTTTGAACTTGGGATATCATTTCATCCTTTTTGCACACTTCTTTCTACAATTTCTCCATGTTTTCTTTAACCCTTTGATCTCTCCTTCTTTCAGGCTATCTTGTAACATAGCCTGGACAATGTCTTCAGTGGTTGATCCAGTTCCTGTAGCAGTGGATAAAACCATGGCTCTAGTCACCAACTCTACTTTTTCTTGAGACCATTCCATCTTTTCCTTTTCCAATTGTAAAAGCTTAGCCTTATAATCCAGTGCTTCTTTTCAGAATGTTTCTTTTTCCTTCTCTAAAGCTACTAATTATGTTTTCTATTTTCTGTGTTGTAGAAGACATCTTCAACATTTTCTTCAAACTATGAATTATTTTATATTTTTCATCCAATAAATATTTCACACCTTGAGAGCCTTCATACTCAAGCCTTTTAATTTGAGTCTACCTAGCTTTGTTGGCTGCTTTTTCTTGTCTTAATTGTCCTTCTAATTTTGGAATTGCACAAAATACAACAAATCACTAGCCTGCTTATGGAATTGCACTTTGTTAGGGGAACTTATCTTGTCATATTCAATTTTAATCTTAGATACTTTATCCTCCTCTGCAACTGCAATATTAAAAGTTATCTTTTTAGTATCCCTCACATTGAACAAGGAAAATTTATGTTGCGAAACTTTTTCCACTTTAGGAAAAAAATCCCTCATTTCACCCAAAGCCACATTTCATTTTTCAGCGTATTGTTTTGCTATGTCTTCTCTGGACTGATAGGCTGTATCAGGTGCTTTATCAAAATAATATTTTTTTACTGTGAAAGGCTCTTGAGCTGCCTTCACTTTCAAGATGACTTCTTTTCTCAATTTATACAATACTGGTACCACTTTCCACAATGTTCAAATTCACTTGATCTCTGGGTCCTTCATCTTCCAAATCTACAATTTGCTTTGGTTGAACAATTTTCATCTTCTCTTTAGCAGTTTGTTCAACATCAATATCCATAGTCTTTGAAATACTTCTTTTTTTGTACACACTGGATTTAAGAATTTTAATCACTAACTTTTAAGGAGCTTGATGTGTTTGTACTTTCTGAAAAGGTGCTTCCACATCAATAAACACTTCCAAATTAGCTAAATTGTCAAATCCTTCAACATACTCATGTTGATAAGGTGAATTTTTATTCATCTGTCTTCTCTTGGATATGATATGATGTGAATCATATTTTCTTCCTTGTATTTATGAAAAAACAAAATCTTTGAGTTTTTCCTTAACCTATGATAAACATGATCTGGACTTAACAAAAAAAGGACTAATAACAAAGGCGAATTTAATACTAGAGGCTCTGTGCAATTTGATGAAGTTATATTTCTCAGAGATGATTCTCTGCTTGATGAACTCAATAGAAAAAATATTGGGAGTTAGGAAAACATGTAACAAGTAAGGAGACTCATGAAAAACATATACCCGAATCAATGTTGAATGCATAAAAAGTACCATGTCTCGTACTATGTTTTCTGGATTTGGTTGCAGGTGAATCTTCATGTCCTCCAAAACTTTGGGTAATCTTGCATTAAAAATTAGGGAATATATTCTTGACATGAACTTATTGATGAATATGAGAAAAGTGATTATTTTACATTCAGTAGATACAAAAGTTTCTTCAGGGATTTCTCCATGGTTACTTGCTTAGAAAACCTTTAACATATATGTATAATATCTGAAATGTCTCAAAGAGTGGAAATTCACTAGCTTCTTGTGAATGGTGTCAGCTAGGAACTCATCAAAATTAATTCGGACTGACTGACCAGAATTTGATTTGAAAAAATTCAAAAGAAAACCAAGCATGACTTCAACAACATATTTATCACTATCTAGACCTAGGACCTAACTCAATAGGGAATAGACCCATTGAACTTAAATGACCATCATGTTGATACTCATTGGTAAGGACAAACTCTCTGACATTTGTTCGGGTTTAATGATTTGTTGTAGAAATTGACTTTTGAGCTTTGGTTGACATTCTTTGTAAACCCTAATCATCTTTTCTTCGTTGAATGACTCAAAATTTCAGGAAAAAACTTCTGGTATATTGAGTGACTCTCGAACTGATAGACTATCTATTCTACACAGAACTTGAGACCCCTATTTATTTACAATTACTCTTTCTGCATGGGAATATTTCTCAGTGCACCAACCTACGAATTAAAGAATCTGCATATCTGTCAATTAGGGATTCCTCATTACCTTCAGGGTCTTGCTCTGCTACTGACAATACTATGGGATCCATTGCAATGAGATAAATACCTGGAAGTGAATTGTAATGGTGTAAAGTTGGGCTGCAACAAAAAATGGCAGTCGTGACACTGTTCCAACGGTTCCCATTTTTTAAAATAATAAATAATGAAAATATCACATCAACAATTTATAATTTTCAATTTGCGGAAATGTGGATTGGTGATTTCGGAACAATCCACTTATCATTCTGCATCAACCCGATGCTAACACATACCCCTCAATGGAAACCGTAGTTTGGATTGCGAGACCACCCGTCAGAATTATCCCCCGTGCAAATTCAAATTATGTAATGCTTCCTGGTCACGATTTTGATGGATCATGATCAAAGTTATTTTGGGCACGATCTAATTGATTTCTTTGCCAAATTTATTTTCTTTGTGTCATTTTCAAGCTTCCTATCAATTTGTTATGCCTCTAAACCAGTTAGCGCCTTTGCTAATTTTAGAACCTTGAACGTAGGAAATAAAATGTTTTATTGGTGACTAACACCTTCTTCTTTAGCTAAAGGCATTCTATGTTGATAAATCTATGCAAGAAAAATAGAGGATCCTTTCCATTTTTCCAAAACTTGGTCCAGAGTATGTATTCTTTGTCTCAACATTCCATACAATGAGGTTCACATCGGGAGAAACCTAGAAAATTCCATCACTGGATCTGTTCATTGAGTCCCTAATGCATGAGAAATACAAGCTCATCAAAATGGGAGCAATCAAGATCTCCAAAGTTAATGCACTTGTTGTTCATGAAAGAATAAAATCCAATCCGAAGACCAAACAAAAAGGAAAAGGGAAGAAAGATCATTAGCAAAGAAAGGACTTGAATTTCAAATCCCTTGATGACTCCAATTCCAAAGGTGGAAAGGGAAAGCAAGGAAATAAAAAGTATGGTTATTGTAATCCTGGTTACCACCCTAAATCATCATGCATGAAGAAGACAATAGACCTCATGGTGCATACACTCTAGTAGAACAACTTGGGGGATTGCATTCCTGAGAACACCAAGAAGAAGATAGGAGACAAAACACCACAAAACATACACAATTCTCATTCTTTAATTTCTATTCATTCCTCTCTCGATGAATGGACCCCTGATTTAGAAGCATCTCATCACATGGAATCCACAAAATATTTATTATCTTCTTTAACTTCATGCATGGGTCCTCCCATCCTCATGGGTGATTATTCCCCAGTGGAAGTTGCTAGAAAAGGGAGAGTAGAGTGCTGACATGGAAGTTTCAAAAATCTCTTGCATGCTCCAAAACTTTCTATGAATATACTCTTTGTTTATCAGATAACACATAAAAGAACAAGAAAAATGGTGGGATTCACACTGGATTCCATGACCATATATGACATGCATGAAAACTCCAAGATTATTTTTGGTGAGGTAAATCACCAGTATCGATTGTATAATTTTCTAAGTTTATTTCTAAATTTGAACCTACATTTCTACTAACTCATGCTAATGATGATAGTATACTCTAGCATGAGAGATTTGGTCATCTAAATTTCAAGTACATTAAACAAGTCAGAAAACTTGGAATGGTCAAAGGCTTGCCTAACATACACTTTTCCAAAGGATTTTGTCAATGATGTATTCTCGGAAAACATCCTCAAGAGAAGTTTGAGAAAGGGAAGGCTTGGAGGGCTTCCTCTCCCTTGGAGCTTGTCCACAATGAACTCATGGGTCCTTTTCGTGATCCTTCCATCAACAAGGAAAGGTACATGCTAAAATTTATTTATTATTACTCAAAGCACACTTGAGCATATTTTCTCAGGAAGAAGTATGAAGTTTTTGAGCATATCAAATATTTCAAAGAGCATGCAGAGACACAATCTCGAAATAATATAAAATACCTACACATAAATAATGGGGGGGATTATGTAAAAATGGATGTACAACATTTCTGTGGTGAGTTTGGAATATAATTACAACATACAGTACCATACACTCTGCGGAATAATGGGGTAGTTGAGAGGAAGAACCGATCTCTCAAAGAGATGGCCAATTGCATGTTGCATACAAGGTCCCTTCTATTCAAGATTTGGGATAAAGAACTTAATTGTGCCAATTAAATACATAACAAATCTCCTCATATATCTATGAAGGAAAGGGCACCTATTAAGGCCTGGAGTGGCATCAAACCGGAAGTCACTCACTTCTAAATCTTTGGGCACGCGCATGGGCTTGTGTACCTATTAAATGGGGAAGTAATTAGATATTCAAAGAAAAACATGCATCTTTGTGGGAGATCCTGAAGGTGTGAAGGGTTATAGGTTGATAGATCCCTCAATGGACAAGATCATCATTGAGCAAGGTGTCTAGTTTGAGGAAAGTCCCATGCATGCATCTCAAGAGCCACATGCAAAGACTTCTACATATCCTATTTTTCCAAACATTCAAGATGATGTCTCCACCCATTCATATCATAGTTCATATATGAATTATGAATCATATTCAAAAGATGATGAGCATGCAGATGATAATCCACATCAGATTCCCAAATTGGCTCATTCCACTCTATAAGGAGTAGGTGACCTTGTGGGGGATTCAGTGGATCCGAGGAGGATGAGATCCCAGTTTGAGGAGGAACCTCATGCATTTAGAACTACAACACAAATGATTCCCATGAATTTCTACATGGTTCTAGCTTCAGACCCTCAAAACTATGAAAAAGTTGAAGGGAATCCCTCCAGGGAAGAAACTATGACAGACGAGTATAAATCCCTCATTGAGAACCAGACTTGGGACTTGGTTCTGATTTCTTCAGATCGAAAGATTGTCATATGTAAATGGTTCTACATGACCAAGAAAGAAACAAACATATAGGGGAGCAGGTGCAAGGAAATATTGGTTTCCAAAGTATTTCGACAAATCCATGGGATTGACTATGATGAGACCTTTTCTCAAGTAGCAAAGATGGAATCTATCTGGTTGGCTCTTTTCATTGCAGTGGTCAAGGGGTGGCAATTTTACCGAATGGACATGAAGAATTCATTTCTTCACGAGGATCTCTCAGAATATATCTACATGGAGAAGCCTCAAGGGTACATAAAGACCTCATATCTAGTATGCCAGCTAAAAAAAGTCACTCTATGGCCTCAAGCAGACACTTAGAGCATGGTACACTAAGATGGATTATTATTTACTTTCTCATAATTTTGTTATATGTAAATCAGATCCCAATCTCTATATGTTGAGGAATTCTTACTCTCTGTTGATTTTTCTATATGTAGATGACCTCTTGATCACAGGTAGTTCAACGTCAACAACTTCTATAGGCAAAGAAATTTTGCATGACAGGTTCTCTATAAATGACACGGGTCCACTTCACTTTTTCCTTGGTCTTGAGATTACCCAAGATGCTTCAGGCACCAAGTTTTCTCATACTAAGTATGTCGGGGATCTCTTAATTAGATTTTGCATGACCGACTACAACTCTACACACTACAACCCTGAAGCCACACCCTTCTCGTATGGGGTAAGGCTTGAGGATGGTGGGGATATACCCTTGGTGGAAATCACCTTGTATCAAAATATAGAGGGGAGCCTATTATATCTCACCCAAACCCAACCAGATCTCTCATATGCAGTAGGAGTATTTTCCCGGTACATGTAGGAGTCACATGAGCTAAACTAGAAAGTTTCCAAGCACATCCATATATATGTTCAGGGCACCACCAATTATGGGATTCACTATGTAGTAGGTTTCACATTGGATCTAATGGGCTTTGTTATCCCAAATTTCTAGGGATAACTAAGAAGATGATGTCTCAAGGCCTTGAGGTTGCAGACATGGAGTACCGAGAGATAGATGACCGACATCATCCACATGCACAGACAAAGATCTGCTTCACCACCACGGTTCCTGGACGACACCCCCCGCATTAGCTTTCTTTTGGAAGACGATGGGTCTTTCTCCATGAGGTACAAGTCATGTATTGTGGTAAGTGTCACTTGAATAGTTTGGGCATTTGAGTATGTTGCATTTAAAGTTTCTTTTGATTATGGAACATTTTCTTGGAAGTGATTCTCTTTGCCTTGTTTCACCTTGGTGGTTGACATTTCACCCTAGTAAGTGGTCACCCTTAGGGATGGGTTTGCTACTAGGAGGTCTCCTTGACAAGTCATCATGCCATTCCCAATCATATTTACCATTTTTCATCACTTCACCTCTTATTTGTCTCCTTATCTTTTGAGATTTTTGAGTGTATTGACCCAAGAAGGGATTGTACCTCATTTCATGGGAAGAAGGGGATGAAATCCTAGAGGTTTGTATCTTGAAAAAGATAAATCCAATCATAAAACTTCTAGATTCTCTCTTAGGGATCTCGAGGACAATGAAATGTCTCTCATAAGAAAATAATGGGACCCGTAAAAAAATAACAATATAAAAATGCCAACCAAGGTAGAGCATGTGTGGGAATGTTTTTCATGCTTAGGTACAAGTACCACACATTGTCTTCAACTTGGGGAAACATAATGTGATTAGGGGAGATTCAAGGTTGGAAATTTGTTTCATGCTTAGGTAGAATTCCCACCTTGGCTTCAACCTGGAAACATATTTAAAAACAAATGGCAATAAATGGGCTTGGAAAAAGGATGAGTTAAAAATGAAGGTGCAACACACCCTCTACAAAGGCACCCATAAATGAGACAATACAAACCCTTGTATGTCATGAACCCCATTCCCAAAATTCTTAACCCCCATCCACTTAATATTCTCCACATGACTTAGAGAAGTCTCCACCTAGGAAACACTCCTTGAATCAAGGAATGATTCACCCAAAAGGTAACTTTGTCAACCATCCCTTACCTAAACTTGGAAAATTGCATAGGGTCTTTGAGCACCTGTTTTATTTGATGACATAGTTTTCATGTAAATGTTTGAATGGCTCTTATATTAAATGTGATTTTACTTTCCATGATTCTTCGACTTGAGATCCTTGGAGGGCGCACTTGTATGTCTTTGCAGAACCTTGAATAGTGGATGATTTGAAGGAACAAGCCCATCTTGGGACTTCATGGGGGAAATGTTGGGCCCATGATACAATCGATTTTATGACGTTAATTAGATCCTTTTTGTTGAATGTGTATATGCGTTTTCATGTTTTGAAGAAGTTTTTGAAGAGCTTTTGTGTCAAAACGCTATGATCCACACCAAGTATGCATAATTCGTGTTTTGAAATGATTTTGAGTTTAAATCAGTATGTTTTTATGATCCCAAGAGACTAATTCATGTTTTGTATGTCACAGGGAAAAATCACAGTTTGTTTTTTCTTCCGGCACTCAGTCCAGTACTCTATTTGGCACTCCCTCCTGCACAAAAACGATGGGTGATTTGGCGATTATGGTATTGGTGGCCAGTGGTGGGTGAATCAGAGACATGGATTTTTCTCGTTCTCATGCCCTCTAGTTACTGAACTCCTGACAACTCGATTTGGTTTGTTGTGTTGGGCAATTATTGGCTCGCTTCATTTCGACAGTTAGGGCATCATTGATGTAAATTACTATTTTTAGAAGAGGTTCGACCCTCCAGTGGTCGACCTCTCAGTTTGTAAATCTTATAAATTCCACCTTAGTGTTCATACAATAGTTAAGAAGTCTAGGAAGTCATGTGTTAGAGGGAAAAGACAATTTCCCTCTGTTTCGCCATTTTCATTTTGCCAGAATTGTGTAAAACTGTGTTTTTAGTTTTAATAGTGAATTTATGTTGTTGAAGATCGTGGTGTGTATTTGAAGAGTGACCATGACTTCTTGGGGGGCCCACCAACAGTCTGGGTAACTATTTTATGAGTTTGTTTGTGAATTAGATAACGTAGATGTCTTTTTTTTTTTTTTTTTNTTGTAGATGAATTGTTATTTTACTTATTTGTTATATAACTTGTTGTTTATGATTTAATTGGTTTAATTTAGTTTTTGCAAGTTATTATGAGGAATCTTGTTAGTATGCAATGAATTCTTAGTTGATAGAAGCAATCTTGCAAGATTAGAGACTAACCGTGTGTGTAGCTAGATGATAAATTAAGTTTCCTTTTATGTTGAAATAGATGATAAAAACAAAGTTTTAAAACAGAATTTTTAATTCATGCTTTCTTTGACAGAGTTTCAGTGGATGGATAGTCATTAGTCTTTAGTTTTCAATTCTAGTTTACTGATCTAGTTGTCATTTAGCTTTATTTATTTAATTCGTCATTTAGTTTCTTATTTTCTTTCTTGTCATATGTTGAAATAGTGTTTAATTTCTGTTTATAAGCATTTCTCTTTTTGTAATTTGAATTGTTAAGATAGAACTAGTTTAGTTTCTTTCATGCAATTTCTTTCTTAGATCTAGATTGCAATTTCAATTTGCAGTTAATTATTGAGTTTATTGTAGTATGAATTTGCTTCATTAGTATAGAATGCAATTGATTTTATTAGCACAGTCTCGTTATATTGTTGATGATTAATGCATGATCAATAATCACATGGATATGCAGGATAATTGATGATTGTTTTCATAATGGCTAAGTTTTCACTGGACTGCCTAATTCACACTTTTCACTTTGTTATTGAAGTCAATATCAATATTATCCCTCTTGAATTATCTTTCATTGTTAAGTGTCATCGTGATATTATAAGACACCAGAGACACTCACACACCCATCAACACTATATTTGAGTTTTCATAGACTAGAAGATAGTTTTCTTGTTGTTGTAGGATACATAGTCTTTTTCTTTGGTAGGTTAAAGAGTAGTTTGCTTATAATAAGAGATTAGTTGTTAATTGATCCTATTATCATAATGCTTTCCATTTAGTAGATTTCCTTTTATGAATTAGAAATAGTTTTGAAGTTTGATTTAAGAATATAGTTCACTTGCCTCTTAGCTTAGTTAGTTGCTTATTGAGTAGTTTTAATTAGTTTACTTGTTGTAGAGGTTATCCTAGGTTAGTTAGTTGTTTACTTGCTTTAATAGGTTAGTTGCTCACTTTTTTATTCTTGCTTTGATAGTGTAGTTGCTTGTTTATTTACTTGCTTATTGAATTTAAGTAGGTTAATTACAAGTAGTTTGTTGTTGCTATTTGCTTATTAGATGAATAGTTGCTTTTGCTTATTGTTATGAATGAAACAATTTGCTTTAAGTAGGGTTTCCATTTGCTTTCTTAGAACTATCCATCAATCCTTCGTTCAAAGGTTACTTAGGGTACATAGATTGAGTTGCTTAGTAGAGTTTGATCATTAGTGGTCCTTACTTGAGTAGATTAGCCCTTAGATAGCCACTTCCTTATTTAGACTATACTACTACCAATCCTTCTACCTTGGCATATATTTTTCTACAACTCTAAGTTTACTTACCCCGGGTTGACAATTTAATTGAGGGTTTAGTGTGTTTTTAGTGAATATAGAACACCCATCAGGAAAGAAGCCCACAAGTTGGATGCCATGACCCACACCTTGGGGAACAATGGAAGATGAACGTTTCCTTTTGAGGCAAAGGAATACTCCATTGTGGACCTCACCTAGCCCCTACAAGCACAACGTGTTTCCTTTGGAGGACAAAACGTCACTTTAGAGGGCTTGACATCACCCTAGGGCTAGGGTTTGGGTGGTGATGGTGATGATTGATGGAAATTTGGAACTTTTGATGAGGGGATTTCCTTATACCTTGAAGAGAAGACCCCACACATGAAGGGAAGGCCTTTGGAGGCCCAACGATTTCCTCCTCAATCTCAACGACTTGACCAAAGTGCCAAAACGTCACTCCCTGAAGAGATGATGTCATGTTTTAGGGTTTACTTTATGTGCAAATTAAATTTTATGTTGTAAAGGGGAAAATTAAAGGTGGTTTACCCTAATTTATTTGGAAAAACAATTTTTAGGAGATTTGTATGAATAAGGATCATTTCCATTTCATTTTGACATAACTCTCACTTGGAAGAAAGACTCCTTAGCTGAAATTTGCACCCCTCTTGGAAAATTTTACATCTCTCTCTCTTCTACTTTCTCTTGTGATGGTTTTTCTTGGCTATTAGATGAATAAGTGGCACGTTATCTCTCTTGGAAGCTAATTCTTGCATTGTGATGGAAGTTTCTTGGTTAAAAAGGTATCTTGTTGATGATTGGACTAGTTAAGAAATATTTTCTTTGTTATTGATTCTTTATTAGTTGCAAGGTTAATTTGATAAGATCTTGGGGAGTATAAGAGCATACAATCCCACTAATCCTATCATAATTATCTTAAATAATCTATTGTACAAAGGGTTGCTAGGAGGAGTAAAAGGGCTTACAACCTCCTAGGTTTTCCTAGCTAGTCTTTCTTTCCTTAGGCAGTAAAATGGATTACACCCCTAAGGAGGTAGAATAACTATCTCATTCATTAAAAGACTCCATAACCCAATAGATTTAGGCACTAATCTCTTGCATTGGAGAAATAAATATCATTGCATTGGTATACATGAAATTATGAGATATTGAAATTGTCTTAGTTAGAATATTTTCTATGTGCTTTAGGATTGCTAAGGCCACTCACATGTCTTGATTTCCCAAGGATATATTGATTCTGTTATAAATTCAAGCTACAACCATTAGGGTTGCATCAAATTACTCTTTAACACTTGTTTTACTGACTAATCTACCACTAAAGTTTGGTTACAAGTTGTCATTGTTAAACTACTTGATATTGGCTAATGGTTGGACAAGTTGTTTGCTTATTTTAAGGGGTAGATCTTGTTGTCGTTGAATATTTTTTCTACAGCCATAAGGTTGTCATAATATCTCTGCAATAACTTCATTTAACAACCCTATATCGTCACTAAATTCTTTCTTTATATCACTTGAGTTATACTAGTCATTACTAGCTTTATCTCTTGCATCTTTACTTGACTTTTAGGGGCATATCTAGTAGTTTTAATTATCATTTACTTTTTTATTTATATCATTGTTTACTTCTACTACATAGGACAACAAGCTTCACTTTCTTGTCCATTGAATATCTTATCTTTTATTTGTCTTGTCTCGGGCAGGTCTAACACGTTGGTGCAGGTAATCAAGACCTTTGGAAATTTCCCTCAACCATAAGACATCCTCTCAAGCCTCCCTTCATTTCCATATTTGACCTATAGGGGGTTATCTTTCCACTACTCGATTTTCCATCTATTTTCTCCCTAGGGCCACCCGGGACTCCCCCTTGTGTAGGATTTCTCCTTCACTAAAGTGAGGGGAAGGTTTATCTAAGGTGACAATGGGTAGACTCTCCCATAGTTCTCACCATATTGTGGATTGGGTCAGGATTTTCCCAACCTACAATTTGCATGATAATAGGCTTCACATATTCCAATTGGAATGGCGATAGCACAAATCACAATTCCACCTATGGGTATACTCTCAGTTTGGGATCTATCCCCATCTATTGGTCAAGCAGAAAGAAATCAGCAATTTCTTGATCATCAACAAAGGTTGAGTATAGAGGAGCAGTCAACATTACCATTTAGGCACTTTGGATACAAAAACTTATCACTGATCTTGGTATCCATTTCCTTCATTCGGTTGTCATTTGGTGTGACAATTAGAGCACGATGAGAAGTTTTGCAAAGACTCAATGCAATGGTAGAAAACAAAACATGTAGAGATCCATATGCATTACATTAGAGAGATAGTTCATGACA
Source organism: Picea sitchensis (assembly GCA_010110895.2). Lineage (NCBI taxonomy): Eukaryota > Viridiplantae > Streptophyta > Pinopsida > Pinales > Pinaceae > Picea > Picea sitchensis. The sequence continues at coordinate 24,765 of SNQJ01S0059543.1, read as the reverse complement.
AGATCATTGATTTGCAATATTGTCCTTACTTTGAACATATTGTCAACATCTTCACCAAAATATTCACTAAGCATAAATTCCACTTTTTGCTTGATTGTCTTGGAGTGAAGGAGACAACTACCTAGCAACTGTCTTTTTCTTTCATTGTACTTTGAGGGGGGAGTTTCCCATGAGGTTTTCCCTCTTTCCTATTTTTTTTAGTGTTCATTCATTAGATGCATTGTAAAATGGGTACCTAACATGGCTTCTCATCGAGACCCATTCTTCATTTACTCCCTAGTAGTGTTCAAGGGGGTGTTGGATATATTTCACACTCACACCCACCTAGTAGTTCTTTTTCCTAAGTTTATTAGCCTAAGTTGAGGGTGTAATTCATATATGATAATATTCCCTCCTAAAATAAAAGTGCCACTCCTCTTCAGTCATCATTCAGTTGTACGTCAGTTAGACTAGTGAAATCAAGTCATGCATGGAAACCTCAGTTTTGTCACCAAGTGTTGCATGCTCACTTTTGGATCATTATCAGCGAATTCACACTTAGCTTGGGATCATCAATAGGAAATCACTACCCATGTGCATGCATGATATTCTATCCACTTCACTCATCTTCACTAGTTATATTATGACCACATTTCTAGTTAACTAGGACTAGGTGGAAGTTCACTCCAGTTTCTATCAATGATTGTCCAAATCTCTCTAGATCACTACTATGGTGCATTAATTCATCCATGTAGACTATATCATGTTTATTATTCCATTCTCACATTGAATCAATACAATTCATTATTCTGTGTTTGTGTGTGTGTGTGTTTCTTTTGCAAGATTTGTGTGAATTTCTACTAGCTAGGTTCTTTGTGCAGGGTTCACTGAAACTTCACACATGCAACCACCCCCCTATCAATATATTAAAGAAAAATTCATTTAAATGGAATGATGAAGATGAAAAGTGTGTTGAAAAATTGAAGAAAACTATGTACTCAACACCATACAAGCAACCCCTGATTTTACAAAACCTTTTGTAATCAAATGTGATTGTTCAGAATTTGGGATAGAAGCGATAATGATGCAAGAAGGACACCCAATGGAATTTAAAATTTGGAGTCTCAATAAAATAGAATGCTTAAATTCTACATATGATAAACAAATGCTTTCCATTATGAATGCATTAACAAAATGGTGACAAAATATTTTAGGGAGAAAATTATTGATACATACAGATCATAATAGCCTTTAATAGCTTCTACGACAAAAAACATTGTCAACGGAACACAAAAAAAAGGATAGAAAAAATTGACACCTTCAATATGGAAATACTACATAAAAATGGGAAGGACAATCTAGTCATTGACGTACTTTCATGAAAGGAAAAATATGCAATGTGATATGCAATATAATTGGTAGTTTCTGATTGGTTAGATGAAATCCAAGTCAATACACCAAGGGCCTGGAAATATGCTCCATAATCAATAACATGAGTCAAAATCCCAAATTTGAATGGAAAAATGACATCCTTTGGTATAAAGAGAGTATTTATCTAAACCCAACATCAAAATTTAAATCAAAGGCTCTAAAGAAATTCCACGACTCACTCGTTACACAACATGTCGGTTTCTTCGAAACTTACTATAATGCACCGTGTTATCCCCATTTTGTTGATAACTAAGGAGATGGTGTCTTGAGGCCCTCGGGTTGCATATATGGACTTTCGGAGACTACATGACCAGCAGTACCCATTGCATAGATGGAAAACCCACTCACCACCAAATATGGTCAAAGGTTTACAGATGCCATCCACCACACTAGTTAGCTTCTGGAAGGCAGTGGGCCTTGCTCCATGAGGTACAAGTCAATATTATGGTGAGCATCATTTCAATACCTAAGACATTTGATTATGTTGTATATTAGATTTCTCTAGATTTCATGATATGTTCTTGGAAATTATGCCTTTTTCCCTGCTTCATCTTGGTGGTTGACATTGTGCCCACGTAACTAGTCTTCTTTGGGAATGGGTTTGCTACTAGGAAATCCCTTAATAAGCCATCATACCATTCCCGAACATACTTACCATTTTCCATCATTATTCCCCTTTGTTTCCTTATCTCTTGGGATTTTAGGGTGTATTAACCCAAGAAGGGGTTGTCCCTCATTCTATGGGAAGAAGGGGATAAAGGCCAAGAGGGGTTGGTGTTGGGTAAAAGATAAAATCCATATATGAACCTTGCATATGCTTCACCTAGGGATCACCCAAGAAAGAAATAAAATTCTTATATTTGAATAAAGGGAACCCATAATATAACAAAGAAATGCATGAAAGGTAGATAGAAGGATAGGAGGTCTCATCACGAGTTGACCTATAATGTCCATGGATATCTAGTGGTACAACATTGTCATTATCTAGTCACCAAACTAGGGTGGTGACTCTCAGTTGCATGGATGAGAGAAAGGGGGTCTCATCATGAGCCAACCTTCTCATTTCCATTAGGAATTTGTGGGTGACATTGCCACCATTTTGTCACCATGCCGGGGCAGTGACCTTCAACCTCTCCTTGTGATAAAAAAAATATAAAGAAAGAAAGATAAAAGGAAAACGATGGGCTTGGAAAAAGTGCATTGTGAACGAAGGTACCGCACACCCTCTAAAAAGGCACCCATGAATGAGACAATACGACCCATAGTATGTCATTATACATATGCCCATTGAGTCTTGACCCCATTCACCTCATACACTATACATGGATTAGAGAGGGACCTCTTGGAGGCTCTCCTTGACCTAGGGAAAGATCTACCCAATAGAAAACCACATCAACCCTCCCATACTTAAGCCTAACAAGTCACATAGTGTCTTTGAGTTGTTAATTGTTTGATATAGTAATCTTTGATTCACATGCTTAGATGAATTATTTATTGATTGGATCCACTTATCATGATTTTATGACTGGAGATCCTTGGAGGGTGTGTTCATTTGTCTTTGTAGGACCTAGTTGGTGGAAAGTTTTTGGAGTACAAGCCTATCTTAGGATTCCATGGGGATACAAGCCCACGGATTGGATACCGGGGGCCCACATGCCAGATGAGAGAGAGTTGACTTGGATGGCCTTGATGATGACTTGGATGACCTATCCCACCCATTGCTTGCCAAACGATTTTCCCAGGAGGGGAAAAACATCCCACTTTTGAGCATGACGTCATTTGAACGATAGGTCTTGGTGGTGAGGTGACACTCATTTGAACTTGGAAGTTTTGAGGAGAATAGGGTTTTCACCATGATGAGATCACTTATATTCTTGAGACATGGCCTTGGGAGGCCCTTACATGCTTCTCCAACACCAACAACCTACTCAAAGTGGAAAAACATCCCCTAAAGGGGTGATGTCATCCTAGATTAGGGTTTAATTTGTGGAAAAGATGAAATTTTAAGTAAATTGTTTAATATTATTGTGTTAAGGGAGGAATATTAGGGTTGTTGACCCCTAATCTTGTTTTTTACTCCTTATTTTGTGTACAAGCCATGTTGGCTAATTTTTGCATAAATAGAGATCATAAGATCTCATTTGGAATCATAACTCTCCTCTTGTGAGAGGATTTGGTCTGAAATTTCCGACCTCCTTAGCTCTTTTAGCTCTTGTGAACTTGTGTATGGCTATGGTTGTGAATGGTTAATGGAAGAAGTGATGTTCTAGCCTTGGTGTTGGCTATGTGTTATATTCTTTGCATGTGTGTGTGTGGGTGTGTCAGGTTCGACAACTGCGTCTGACGATCCCTCTAGTAGTGCCTTTTGTGTCATGTGCATTGGGTGCTTTCCTAGGGGGGGCAGGTATGCCCCTCCCCTTGTTATGTGCAACATTTGGGGCAGTGCCCCGAAATTTGTTTTTGGGCAGTTTTTCCTATTTTTAGCGGATTTTGCTATTTTTAGTGGTTTACTAAATTAATCATGAATTAAGGGATTAGGGCTTTGGTATCTATGGAATACCTAAAAAAATTGTATATATTGTATGGTGAATGGTGAAATTCGATATAATGAATATAAGAAAGGTTTTCCCGGTTGAGGGTTTTCGATATAAAATCTTTGTGTACTCTATGTATGAGCCATTGATTAATTTTTTTTTTTCTTAAGAATATATATGAATTGCTTTACTTCATAGGTTTAAAAATTACATGTGGTATCAGAGCTCGTTTTTGGCTTCAGAGGGATGCCTTTGTTGTTGAGGGTTTGGCTCGGTCTTGATAGATCAAGTTTATCTTGGGTCTATGATAAACCTGGGTTTAGTGGGAGATTTTATAGTGGATATTTGAGTACAAAAAGAGGAATGGCGAGCTCTTATAGAATCGAGATAGAGAATTTTAACGGTAAAAACTTTGAGCTATGGAATCTCAAGATGGAGGAATTTCTTGTAGACAAAGAACAATGGATCGTTGTGGATCCTGGTACACAACCTACTGGTACATCGTCTACGAGCACACAGGCTACTAGTACACAAACTACTAGTACACCACCTACTGGTATGTCAAAGGAAGATTGGGAGAAGTTCGACAGAAGAGCAAGGAGTACTATTCGACTCTACCTGGTAGATTCAGTGTTGTTAAATGTCTTGGGAGAATCTACAACCAAGGAACTATGGGATAAGTTGGGGAATTTGTATCAATCAAAGTCCCCGGTAAACAAGTTGTTTCTTCGAAAGAAGCTGTATCATCTTAGGATGGAAGATGGAGATTTTGTGACAGAACATCTAAATGTCTTTAATACTCCGGTAATTCAACTTGTCTCTATTAATATTATGATTGCAGAAGAAGATAAGTGTATTACTTTGTTATGTTCTTTTTCAGACTCTTGGGATAATCTGGTTGTAGCAATTGGTAGTACCACTCAATCTACATTGAAGTATGAAGATGTAGTTTCATCCTTGTTATCTGAAGAGATGAGGCGAAAAAGCATGGATAGTCATAGCACATATGCTTTATTTGTAAGAGGTCATACCTAAGATAGGAATCCTGGTAAGCCTTTGAGGGGGAGATCTAAATCTATAGGTAGATCTAAGTCTCCAGGAAAATATTTGAGGAAATGTTGGAAGTGTGGTAAAACAGGGAATTATAAGAAAGATTGCAAGTCTAAGAAGGTTGAAAAACCAAAGGGATCTGATAGTACCTCTTTCACATAGGAGAAAACCTCCACTGAAGAAGGAGGTGATGTTTACCTGGCATCTACAAGTACACATGCAGACCATGATGTATGTTTGATCGAATCAGGGGCATCATACCATATGAATCCTCACAGGGAGTGGTTCTCTGAATATGAAAAATATGATGGTGGTGATGTATTCCTAGGAGATGACTCGACAACAAAAATCTTGGGATGTGGAAGACTTAAGTTGCTGCTAAAAGATGGAAGGATTAGAACTCTCCCTGGGGTTCTGCACATTCCAAAACTGGCTAGGATCTTAATATCTATAAGCAAGATGGAAGATGCATGAGTGGATATTGTATTTGGAAAGGGCGCTTGCAAGATGGTACGAGGAGCAATGGTGTTGATGAGGGGAGTTCGGTGTGGAACTATGTACAATTTGTTGGGAAGCACTTATACTAATGGGTGTAACAGTTATGTTGTCCTTGAACAAAAAAATAAATAAGAAAAGACCAATATTGTCCCTCAAAAGAAGACCGTGATGTGGCATCAAAGACTAGGGCATATTAGAGAAAAGGGCCTTCGAACACTACATGGTAAAGGCATGGTTGAAGGTATGTCTAATTGCACTCTGGATTTTGATTTTTGTGAACATTGCATATATGGTAAACCAAATCGAGTAAGATTCCCATCTAGTGCTACAAGAGAAAAGGGGATCTTAGAATTGATACACAATGATGTGTTTGGACTTGTGCCTATTCCATCACTAGGTAAGTTTGTGTATTATGTTTCATTCATAGATGATTTATCAAGGTACACATGGATTTATTTTCTTAGAAAGAAATCTGATGTATTTGATAAATTTAAAGAATTTAAGGCTCTAGTAGAAAATTAGACAGAGAAGAAAATAAAGGTATTGAGAATAGATAATGGTGGAGAATTATGAAAAAATGAATTCGAAGAATTCTGTAAGAAGTGTGGTATAGCAAGGCATAAGACTACTCCATACACTCTTCAACAGAATGGAGTTGCAGACAGGATGAACAGGACATTGATGGAAAAAGAAAGGAGCATGCTCAACGGTTCCAAGTTAGGACAAGAATTTTGGGTAGAGGCAATGAGTAAATCATGTTACCAAGTCAATCGATCACCTTCATCAACATTGGATGATAAAAATCCACACGAAGTATGGTCTGGAAAGAAACCCTCTCTTCAACATATTAGAGTGTTTAGTTGTGATGCTTATGTACATGTTCCAAAGGAAAATAGAAGTAAGATGGATAAAAGGCTGAAAAGTGTATCTTTATTGGTTGTAAACATGGTGTTAAAGGTTATAAGCTTTGGAACCCAGAAACAAAGAAAATTGTTTACATTCGAGATGTTGTTTTCAGAGAGGTAAAAGATGTGTCTAGACATGAATTCCTACCAACGCAATATTTGAATCATCTGAAGAAGAGGAAGCAGAAGAAGAAGAACCTCATACCCCAGTATTGGGGAGATCAGTGAGAGATAGAAGGCAACCAGAAAGGTATAGTGCACTTGATTTTCATTCCAATTTTGCTTTATCTATTACTGATGATCATCCTAGAACTTTCAAGGAAGCAGTGAATTCAGAGGATAGTAAACTTTGGAAGAAGGCCATGGTTGAATAAATGGATGCCTTGGATAAGAATCAGGCATGGGATATAGTTGAGTTTCCAGCTGGAAGAAAATAGGTTAGTAGCAAATGGTTGTTCAAGAAGAATTTTAATGCAAAAGGTAAAGTGGAGAAATACAAAGCTTGGCTAGTAGAAAAAGGTTATTCCCAGGTAGAGGGAATTGACTTTGGTGAGATTTTTTCTCCTGTTTCTAAGTTAACTTCTATTAGATTTCTTTTATCTATTGTTGTTGATTTTGATATTGAAGTGGAACATATGGATGTGAGGACAACATTCCTACATGGGGATCTGGAAGAAGAAATCTACATGAAGCATCCAGAAGGCTTTGTAGTAAAGGGAAAGAAAGAGTTGATCTGTAAGCTAAAGAAGTCACTATATGATTTGAAGAAATCACCTAGGATGTGGTACCAAAAGTTTGACACATACATCCTTGGATTGGGATTTGTAAGAAGCAGGGCCGATCACTATGTATATTCCAAGCAGGTTGGTAATCACTTCATTTATGTAGTGTTGTATGTTGATGACATG
>SNQJ01S0059543.1:0-17450 GCA_010110895.2 Picea sitchensis | reverse complement strand
TGGTACAACAAGCAGTGAGATTAGATTGTGACAGTCAGAGTGCAATATTCCTGGCAAAGAACCCAACTTATCATTCGAAGACAAAGGATATTGATGTTCAGTATCACTTTGTGAGAGACATGGTTGAGGAAAAGAAGGTGTTGTTGGAAAAGGTTGACACTTTGAAGAATGTTGCAGATTCATTGGCAAAGTTCGTGAGCACAGAAAAGTTCTCCTGGTGTAGAGTAACAATGGACATTGCTACCCTGGATTGTTGAATATATAATCCCCTGGACCCCTAGATGCAAAGAAAACAACAAGTGGGAGAATGTTGGGTATGTGTTATATTCTTTGCAGGTGTGTGTGTGGGTGTGTCAGGTTCGACAACTGCATCTGACAATCCCTCTAGTAGTGCACTTTGTGTCGTGTGCACCGGGTGATTTCCTAGGGGGGTCCTAGGGGGGGGCAGGTATGCTCCCCCCTGGTTGTGCGTAGCGTTCGAGGCAGTGCCACAAAATTTGTTTTTGGGCAATTTTTGCTATTTTTAGCAGATTTTGCTATTTTCAGCGGTTTACTAAATCAATCCCGGATTAAGGGATTAGGGTTTTGGTATATACGGAATACCTAAAAACATTGTATATATTGTATGGTGAATGGTGAAATTCGATATAATGAATATAAGAAAGGTTTTACCAGTTGAGGGTTTCCGGTATAAAATCTCTATGTACTCTATGTATGAGCCATTGATTAAATTATGTTTTTCTTAAGAATATATATGCATTTCCTTACTTCACAGGTTTAAAACTTACACTTGGAAGGCTATTCTCTAGCTCTTGTGGCGGATTCTCTTAGCATATCTCTTGATATTAGTATGGTTTTTACTCTCTTTCTATCATTTTATTCAAGTCAAGTATTGTTTATGCTAGGAGATAGGTGGGAAGTATAAGGGCATACACCCCCACCATAGTCTTCACCATTTTATTGCTTCATCTCATTGATTGAGGGTTTGCTAAGGGAAGTATAAGGGCATACACCCTCTTAGCTTAAACCCTAGCTTAGAGAAAATTTCCTTGGGGAGTAAAAGGGATTACACCCCCAAGGAGTTAGCTTCTCTAAGATATTTGTGACTCCATTAACCCAATAGTGAAGGCACTAGTCATTAAACTTGCTACATTGGAGAAATAAAATATTGCATTGGTAAACGTGAATTTCGGTCATTTTTAATTCTTGCAAAGTGGATTGTTTTCCTTGTGCCTTGGGCACCTCACAACCACTAGGGAGTCCTCATATAAGGGATACTTTTTTATTCTGTTACAAAATTGTATCTTCATCCATTAGGGCTGCATAAAACGTAACCTATTTTCTCTAATAACTCTCTTATCAACCATTGGTTTTTTCTCAAAGTTTGCGCATTTACTCTCCTTGTCCTAGTGCACTTTTTGGAAAATTTTGAGGGGAATCTAGTGGATTACTTTCTTTCTTTAATAAAATTAATGTTACATCCATAAGGCTGTTATAATTTTCTGCAAAGAAATGTTTACAACAACCTTATCGTTTATGCTAAGAGTACTGGTTTTTCACCTTGAGTTTAGCTAGTCAATTGCTAGTTTCTCTCTTGCACTTTCTACTTGATCTTGAGCACATATTGAGGAAATTATAGTATATTTTTCTTTCTGATATATATTTTTGTATATTTCTGCGAATTAGGGACAAAAATATTAACTTGCTTATCCAACTAACATATACTATTGTAAGGTGTGTTTTCTTGTGCCTCAGGTACGTACAATCATCTAAAAAAGCACTATACTTGTGGGGAAGCCTTTACATGACTTACAAGGAATATCTCCCTACCCTTCATTCCATTTAGAATCTACCTATATGGGCTTCACTTCCATCTATATCCATCTACATCTCAATCCCCCTAGGGTCACCGGGATCGCCTCCCTAGAGTGACCTAGTCACCCTTGAAGTGTGGGACCTACATCGAGGTGAAATTGGGTGTAGGATTCTCAAATTTGTAGCACTTGTTACTTGGTTGGGTCAGTATTTTCCCAACCTACAACTTGCACTATAAAATTTTGGCGTCGTTGTCGGGGAGGATTTTGAATCCTCTTTGTACCCTAACAACACTTTGGTAAGCTATCCCAAATCCTTTCCCTAAGATTACCTGGCGACTCCACCCAAGGGAAATTCCCTTTCCACCCTCCTTGATGAGCTCATCTTGAAGCTCATCTTACGACTCCACCTTCCCAGAACCCTCCTTTCCCCAAACCTTTTCCCCATGGGAAATTCAAGCCTTCTAAGGTTTACCAAAGAAGGCCTCCTCTCAAGTCTCCCGTTGTTAAAACTCTTTTCCATAAATCCCTTCCCCTTGCTCCAATGGCTCGCCCTTGGGAAAGAGACCTCTACAAACCCCTCAACATGGCCAATATCCAAGGTTACCCTAACAATATGCCAATAGATGTCAACAAGTGGTTTCCAAAGTTCCCATGAAATAGTTTGATAACTGTCGAAGAACACATTTATGTCATGGGCCAAGATATGGACATTGCATGTATTGATCATGGAGATGTGGCCAAGAAGCTCTTGATTGGTTCAAAGGACTCCTTGATAATAATATCACGACCTATGATGCATTTTCCTCTTTATTTAAATGCAGATGGTGGGGCACTTGCATTTCGGTTCAACGAAATAAAGAAATATGGAGAATGAAATGGTAAGGGAATTCATTTCAAGATTTGATAAGTTGTACGATCAAATTCCAATAGATTACCATCCTTCAACATCATAAGTTCGTCTCCTTTAAATGAATTCCTTTGAAGGACAATTTTGATACATTCTTAAAGATAAAAATCCCACGTCATTGGTAGAGGCTAAAGAGTCTAGTATAGACATTGAAGATAATCTCCTTGATTCAAAAATAGAAAATTTTTAGTACCCCCATAACAAGAGAGAATCAAGGATGAAGGTTTCCAACAAAACTGTTCATGATTGGATTGATCTCTTGACTCAAAAAATAGACCAGATGAATACTCAGTTTGTCCAAGTGAAGGATCATCGTATGAACCGTATGACTACAATGGAAAGAAATCAATTTTCTCCCAGACCTCGGTTTTCTAGACAACAGAGAAATGCCACAGGTTGGAAACCAAGACCTCAACAAGAGGCAAAGGTCGCAAATACTTTGAAACCTGTTGGGACAGTTGATATAGAATATTGGTGTCTCCCATGCCAAGAAACCCACAGGGAAGATGGAAGCCCCCTAAAAGAAGAAGATTATCCTAACGATATAAACTTCATGATTTGAAATCTCAACGATGAACAATTTACTCAAGAACAAATCAATGAAGCAAGAAGAATAGGATAACGAGAGGGGAGAATTCGGGCCTTGAATAAACTAATAGATGATCAGAAGAAGGAATTAAGGAGGAGGGAAATTATAGTCTACAGAAGAAAAAATGCTTCAGCCCCTCCATCACATCCTGATACTCCTCTTCCACCAGTAGAAATGATGGTTCCATTGGCCCCACCACTGGTATGTGAGTTTCTTCCTAAGAAAACTCCTGCAGATGACAATCAATTGAATATCGATGTTGAAAACATGTTTGGAAAACTGAGTATGACGGTCCCAGTGACAGATATGTGTAAGATCCCTTCCGTGAAAAGGGAATTCTTGAGGATATCATAACTGCCAGTTGAGAAAGAGGATCCTCCCATCATACTAAAAACTATGTAACTGGATTGGCCAAAAGACAAGAACCCACCTTTTTATCTCTCATTAGGCATGAATTGCCTACGCTTGAACAAATACATGCTCTATGTAAAGGCCTCAAAAAATTTCATATATTTGAAGGTAATGAAACAACTTGGTTTGAAGACAACCCGACCTTATGGAAATGTTTGTGGTATTGATTCAAGAAGAGTTAATGTCTTGGGAGCATCTGAAGATGTTGAAGTGTTTTTGATAGATTTTTCACATATCATTGTCCTCATGGATATATTGGTAATTGATGTCCCTGATGTTTGGGGGATTCTCTTGTCAAGAACCTGGTGCTCAACCCTTGGAGGTTTCCTTAGTATGAACCTTACACATGCATATATTCCCCTGGGCGATGGCACGTATGAGATCCTGCATAGCAGGGAGAAGAAAGATACGCATGTGATGAATCTAAGGGGGCCCAACTATGTCAATGAACACTACCATGATATACCTCCACAATTTTTTTAGTATGATCCATCTTAGTTACCCTTCATGCAGGAAGATGCTATAGAAATTTTTCTACCATGGAAGGATAAAAAGAAGGCTTCATAGTACCATAATAAGGACCCATAATCTATTCATATTATACAAAGGGAATATGAGAAAAGTAAAGAAATCGTCAAAGATATCGTCCACACAGAGCCTCCATATGATGAAAATACACCTATAACCGATTTCAATGAAGGAAATCTTGTGCTCATGTGGGACAAAATAAAGGGAAAGCCCAGATATGAACAAAAATACAATAACTCATGGCTTGGCCCTTACATCATCATAAAGACGTATGACAAAGAAAAGTACTTTTTGACAACATTAGACGGGAGAAAGATTCCATTGCCAATAGATGGGTCTCTTCTCCAACCTCACATCCATGTCACATGAATTCTTTAGGGCTTGTGTCGCAAGTAAGTAGGTAATTCATTTTGATTCCATGCATTCTGATATTGATTGACCATACTGGTTTAGATGCATTTCATTTTCATTCTACTCTACTGCATATTGATTTCATGTTTAGTTTATAATTTTTATTAAAAAAATGTCAAAATTTTATTTTTCTAGTTCAGTTGTTATGGATTATGATCATATGAGAACAAGGATGAGTAGGCCATCCTGCATTTGAGAGTTTGATGTTTACTTGCAAGCACATGTCTACCAAGAGATGTTGCAGTTCTCATGCACTCTACGACGAGCACATGTCCTCAAGTAGGAGCGAGATGTTATCCCCATTTTATGGATAACTAAGGAGATGATGTCTCGAGGCCCTCAGGTTTTAGATATGGAGTGTTGAGAGACTACATGACTAGCAATACCCTTTGCACAGATGGAAAACCCACTCACCACCATAGATGGTCACAAGTTTACAGATGGAATCCACCACACCATTTGTCTTATGGAAGGTAGTGGGCCATGCTCCATGAGGTACAATTCAGTATTATGGTGTGCATCATTTCAATACCTAAGCCATTTGATTATGTTGTATCTTAGATTTCTATAGATTTCATGATATGTGCTTGGACATTATGCATTTTTCCCTACTTCACCTTGGTGGTTGACATTGTATCCTAGTAAGTGGTCTTCTTTGGGAATGGGTTTGCTATTGGGAAATCCTTAATAAGTCATCATACTGTTCATGAGCATACTTGTTATTTTCCATCATTATTCCCCTATGTTTCCTTATCTATTGGGATTTTAGGGTGTATTGACCCAAGAATGGGTTGTCCCTCATTCTATGGGAAGAAGGGATAAAGTCCCAGAGGGGTTGGTGTTGGGTAAAAGATAAAATCCATATATGGACCTTCCAGATGCTTCGCCCATGGATCACCCAAGAAATAAATAAAACGCTTATCTTTGAATAAAATGGGACCCATAATATAACAAAGAAATTCATGAAAGGTAGATTGAAGGATAGGAGGTCTCATCACGAGCCGACCTATCATGTCCATGGATATCTAGTGGTATGAAATTGTCATTATCTAGTCACCAAACCAGGGCAATGACTCTCAATTGCATGGCTGAGAGAAAGAGGGTCTCATCATGAGCCAACCTTCTCATTTTCATTAGGAATTTGTGGGTGACATTTCCACCATCTGGTCACCACGCCAAGGCAGTGACCTTCAACCTCTTCTTGTGCTAAAGAAAATATAAATAAAGAAAGACAAAAGGAAAATTATGGCCTTGGAAAAAGTGCATTGTGGATGAAGGTACCACACACCCTCTACAAAGGCACCCATGAATGAGACACTATGACCCATAGTATGTCATGAGCCATATGCCCATTGATTCTTAACCCCATCCACCCCATACACTTTATATGGCTTAGAGAGGGACCTCTTGGAGGCTCTCCTTGACCCAGGGAAAGATCTACCTAATAGGACACCTCTTCAACCCTCCCATACTTAAGCTTGACAATTCGCATAGTGTGTTTGAGATGTTAATTGTTTGATATAGTAATATTTGATGCACATGCTTAGATGGATTTTATTGATAGGATCCACTTATAATGATGTTATGATTTGATATCCTTGGAGGGCGTGTTCATTTGTCTTTGTAGGACCTATCTAGTGGACATTTTTGGGAGAACAAGACTAGCTTGGGCTTCCATGGGGCTACAAGTCCACAGGTTGGATATTAGGGTCCTGCATGACATATGAGAGAGAGTTTACTTGGACGACCTTGATGATGACTTGGATGACCTAGCCCACCCATTTCTTGCCAAACGATTTTTCCAGGAGAAGAAAAACATCCCACTTTTGAGCATGAGTACATCATGATATTGGGGGCTAGGGCTTGGTGGTGAGGTGCCACTCATTTGCACTTGGAAGTTTTGAGGAGAAGAGGGTTTTCTCCATGATGAGATCACTTAGATACTTGACGCATGGCCTTGGGAGTCCCTTCCATGCTTCTCCAACACCAATGACCTCCTCAAAGTGGAAAAACATCCACTAAAGGGGTGACATCATCCTAGATTAGGGTTTAATTTGTGCAAAAGATGAAATTTTAAGTGAATTGTTTAATATTATTGTGTTAAGGGGTAAAGATTAGGGTTTTTGACCCCTAATATTGTGTTTTACTCCTTATTGTGTGGACACGCCATGTTGGCTAATTTTTGTATAAATAGAGATCATAAGATCTCATTTTGAATCATAACTCTCCTCTTGTAAGAGACTTTGGTCTGAAATTTTCGGCCTCCTTGTCTCTTTTAGATCTTGTGCACTTGTGTATGGCTATTATTGTGAATGGTTAATGGAAGAAGTGATGTGCTAGCCTTGGAAGGTTCTTCTCTAGCTCTTGTGGTGGATTGTCTTAGCATCTCTCTTGATCTTGGTATGGTTTTTACTCTCTTTCTATAATTTTATTCAATTCAAGTATTGTTTATGCTAGGAGATAGGTGGGAAGTATAAGGGAATACACCCCCACCATATTCTTCACCATTTTATTGCTTCATCTCATTGATTGAGGGTTTGCTAAGAGAAGTATAAGGGCATACACCCTCTTATCTTAAACCCTAGGTTAGATAAACTTTCCTTGGGGAGTAAAAGGGATTACACCCCCAATGAGGTACCTTATATAATATATTTGTGACTCTATTAACCCAATAGTAAAGGAACTAGTCATTAAATTTATTGCATTGGAGAAATAAAATATTGCATTGGGAAACGTGAATTTCGGTCATTTTTACTTCTTGCAAAGTGGTTTGTTTTCCTTGTGCCTTTGGCACCTCACAACCACTAGGGCGTCCTCATATAAGGGATACTTGTTTCTTCTATTAAAAAAGTGTATCTTTAGCCATTAGGGTTGCATAAAACCTAACCTATTTTCTCTAATAACTCTCTTATCAACCATTGATTTTTGCTCAAAGTTTGCACATTTACTCTCCTTGTCCTAGTGCACTTTTTGACAAAATTTAAGGGGATTCTAGTGGATGATTTTCTTTTTGTAATACATTTAATGTTACATCCATAAGGATGATATAATTTTCTATATACAAGTCTTTACAACAACCTTATCTTTTATGCTAAGAGTACAGGTTTTTCACCTTGAGTTTAGCTAGTCAATTGCTAGTTTTTCTCTTGCATTTTCTACTTGATCTTGAGCACATATTGAGAAGCTTATAGTATATTTTTCTTGCTGATATATACTGTCATATATTTCTTCAAATTAGGTACATCAATCTTAAAGTTTTGATCCAACTAACATATATTGTTGCAAGGTGTGTTTTCTTGTGTCTCAGGTAGGTACAATCATCTGAAAAAACACTATAGTTGTGGGGAATACTTTACTTGAATTAAAAGGCATATATACCTACCATTCATTCAATTTAGACTTGACCTATAGGGGATTCACTTCCATCTATATCCATCTCCATCTCAATCCCCCTAGGGTCATCAAGATCGCCTCCCTAGAGTGACATAGTCACCCTTGAACTGCAGGACCTACATCGAGGTGACATTGGGTGTAGGATTCCCAAAGTTGTAGCAATTTTTCCTTGGTTGGGTCGGGATTTAATCATCCTACAACTTGCACTATAACACACGGAAATCCTTTTTTCTGGAGGGGATGAACAGGGAAATTCAAAAATATGTAGCAGAGTGTGAGAAATTCCAAAGAAACAAAAGTGAAAATGTTATGATTCCAAGATTAATCCATCCCCTACACATCCTAAACCAAAAATGAGAATAAATTTCCATGGACTTCATTGAAGTTTTACCCATGTCAGAAAGGAAAGACAATTTTTGTGGTGGTTGATAGATTAAAAAAGTATGCGCACACTTCATGGGTGTGAAGAAAATAGACTCAACAAAACAAATTGCTAAAGTATTTTGAATACACACACACACACACACACACACACACACACACACACACACACACACACACATATATATACACATATACATATTACATGTTTTTTCAAATATCATTGTCAGTGATAGGGATTCCAAATTTAAAGGTAAATTTTGGAAGGAGTTTTGCAAACAAATCGAGATATTTTTTAACATGAGTTCAACTTACCACCCTAAAACAAGAGGTTAAACAAAAGATATAAATAAATTCTTGGAGTCCTACCTTCATTGTTTCACAACCAATAACAAAAATAAGTGGTTCCAATGGTTACATCTTGCAAAATGGCGGTATAACTCAAGTTACCATACATCAACTAAAATTATTCCTTTTCAATACCTATATTGTTATGAACCTCCTAGATGGAAGGAGTTTTCCATAAGTGACAAAAAAGCTCAAGAAGTAAGGAATCAATTAGAAGAAAGTCAAAATTTTATCTTGATACTCAAGGAAAACTTAGAAGTTGCTTAAAACCATATGAAGCAACAAGAAAATCAACATAGAATAGAAAGAGAATTTGAATTTGGAGATTGGGTATTCATGAGACTCCAACCATACAAATATTTTTTTCTTAAGCAACAAGGGAAAAACACATTATCTCCCAAGTTTTATGGGCCATATTGTTGGTAGGTTTACAACCGGGTGTGTTTGTCATTGATGGCAAGAACAACAATGACGATAGTATGCTTATAGGCAAGAAAATTAGCAATGATGGAAAATAGGGAAAGCATAAGTTCAAGAGAAGAAGCAAACAATATGAAAAACAAAGCTTAGGAGGAATAGTGTGAGTATGCAGAGATAGTGCTTTGCGCTTTCCAGAAGTGCAACCAAGGTCCAAGAAAAAGACTCGTAGGAGGAGAAAAGGTCGAGACCTTTGAACACTTAGAAAACCTTCTAAGTCAAAGGGATCATAAAGCTCAGCAAGAAGAACGACAGTGGTCGTTGGATCACCAATCTCGAATACCCAATTATCATTAGATTAGCACCCAGTGACTAGAGAAAGCACAGAGGAGAATTACAGATCTGATTCATTGGATCTGAGCACCGAGGATCAACAGTCATTGGATAGAGAAATAAATGCACAAAGGTTAAGCCTTTGGATGAGCGTAGGAGAGAGGATTTGTCAAAGTCCCAAAGTATTGAAGTAAGAAGGGATCGTCCATCGTCAATACTAATAGGTGGCACACGATCCTCAACTTTGGATCAAATCACTTTGAGGATTTTTTAGTTTGAGACTTGAAAAACCCGAAGTCGAGAGAGTTGGAGAGTCGGAGTAAATGACAGTTGTTAGATCAGTTTGAAGTGGAAGGATAGGATAAGCTAGAAGCACTACATCGCAGAAAGATCGAGCCATCGATCTAAGATCATGATCAACAAAAAGGATTCACTTCGGATTTAATTATGCGAGGAGGTTACACTCAAGAAATTTTGAGATTTGAAATTCCAGGAATGCGAATTTTCATCAGCCGTCGGACCAATTTCGAGTGGAAGGACAGGATAAGCTAACAAAGCTACATCGCAGAAATATTGAGTCGTCGATCCAAGATCCTAATCAAACGAGCAACATTCACTTCAGATTTAAATTTGGGAGGAGGTTATGCTCCAGAATGTTTGAGGTATGAAATACCTAAAGCCCAGAAATCCGAAATGAATAAGAACCGTCGGATTTGGAGGACAAACGAGGACCGTTGGTTCAGAGTTTTTGGTCAACATACCACGTTAGCAAAAGGGTATAGTGGTAAAACTCATCAGAAGACCATGTCAGTAGACCATGTTAGAAGACCACGTTAGAAAATATGCATGGAATAATCAGGTGATGACAACCGTCAAGAGTTAATTGGCTCGTGCCATTTCAACAAGTGATGTAAGCAAGTTACATCACTCCGGGAGAATTGCTTCGGGAGTTTCACCACTAAGAAATGTCAAAAGTCTCGAAGTCCTGAAGGATGAATGTCTGAAGCCACTCTCAGTCATTGATCTAAGATACTACCCTAACCGTTAGATCAAGGACACGTGGCACATTCAGAGAACGACAACTGTCAAGTTGAAATCAACATTTCAGGTACGTGCAAATCATGAATCAGAGTGACACGTGGCAGTTGCTCGGCTCGTCACACGTCAGCAAGTGACAAAAGAGTTACGTCACTCTAGGATTTTTACTTCGGGAGCCTTACCACTAGAAAATGACAAAAACTTTGAAGTCCTGAATGTCGAAGTCTCGAAGTGGACACGAGACGTCTGATTGGAAAGATCACTTCGAGAGCATTCTCATCCCTCAATCTACTCCAGTGGAAGGATAGGTAAGTTGAAATCTATGAAGTCCAGAGATGTGAAAGGCTCGTGACCGTTGATCCAAAAGGGACACGTGTTGTCGGATCGTGTATTCCAGGTGAAATGCTTCAGGAGCAAGCGGAGTTTGAGAATCAAAACTCCCGAAGCCTGAAAGGTGAAATCGATCTCGTCCGTTGGTTTGGAGGGCCACATGTCACCTGATCGTTGGTACTAAGGATCGTGTGTGGACAAAGAAAAGAAGGTAGAGTTGTCGATCGAAGAGGACAGATGTCAACAGACCTTCCATTTAGGAAGATATGCAGTCAACAACAACAGGGTTTGAGATTTGAAACTCCTGGAGCCCGAATCATGAAGTAAATCTCAGTCGTTGATGTAGGAAGGTGAGATATGGTATGCAGAATTGAGAGGAAATATTTGAACCATCCATTCAAGAGAAACGTAAAGATCATGAGATCGACGGTTGTGCTCCATTGCAGGGCCAAAACATTCTCGGGTCTTAATTTTTCATGAGTGGGTCGCAATTGAAACCACGGTTTAGGAGAAAGGATGTGTGGAGGTTTGTAGTGAATTGTGGGGTGAAAAGGGGGTTTCCCTCAAACCACCTATGGACGCGCCCACAATTGTGTGGTCACATGAAACTCATAGCCCAAGGTCATATCATGAAATAGAGCCAGCGCTCACTAGACAGAAATTGGGAAGCACCTTTTGAATAAGTGTTTGTTCACTGCCAATGGTCACGTGAAAGGAAGGGGCTCAGCAAGAAAATCTATCACCCACTGTGAATTTTTCTCAGGAAGAGAAAAGCGATAAATGGATGAGCGTGCGGAGGTTCTCGATGTAACTACCGAGATGGACTGATTGTAACTACAAAAAATGACTGATTGCATCTACTAGAGAATTTGAAGAATATCAGGGTGATCGCCAGAGGAGATGAAGTGTCTCAAGGTAACTTCCAGTGGAATGAAGTATCATCATAGAGACAATTGAAAGATGGAAAAGTGTCGAAGTCTGTAACTGCAACAGAGAGGATAAGCTCGACTGTGACAAAGAAGATGAAAAGTCGCACTGCCAGAGAAGGAAAAGAATCTCAGGATAAGCCACTGATGACGAATAGAATCAAGATAACCACCAAAGAAGACGATGAGTTGCATGGACGATCTGGCACAAGACCTACCATGATAAATATACGCAGAAAAAAGAAGAGAGGGTTGTTGTTGTTGAGTGTGATTCATGCGAGTAGAAGCAGGTTGTGTGCGGCAACTGAAATGCACAGAAGAGGCATAACACATATAATGTCCATGGCACATAGAGCAAAAAAGGCAGAAGAACAGAAAGCACAAGAGATGCAAGAAGAGAGACACTGATGCTAGTAGAGAAGAGCAGTGTAGGAGAACAGTGATGAGACTTGTAAGCCATAGATAAATGTTGTATCACTGTGATAAATTCAAGTAAAGCAAAGATTTATATTTCAGGGTGGTAGGGAGGTGCTAGGGAGGATTGGTGTCCTCATAATTTCAAGTGGGTGATTGAACAAAGGGAGTTGTAGCTTCCATCTAGTTCCAGCCAGAAAAATCCAGGGTGGCAGAGTGGTGCAAGGGAGAACTATTGTTCTTTGTTATACAGGTTGGTGCCTGTGTAACTGGAAGTTGGTGCTTCCATCCAGTTGGTGCTAGAATACTCAGGGAGTTGGTGTTTCCTTCTAGTGGGTGCTAGAGAAACCAAAGAGTTGGTGCTCTCAGCAAGTTGTTGCTTGTAAAAACAGGGGTTGTAGCCTCAGGAGGAGTTGGAGCTCATAAGAATGATAATGTACAGAAAATAAAGATTACATATCATATCAAGAAGAAGAGGTTTTTCGCTTTATGGGTTTCCTTAGGAAATATCTGTCTCTGTATATTTCATGTGTTGATTGATGTTGAATACTCTAGTGCTTACCTCCCTGCATTATTGTGATTGTGATTGAGTGTTCTGTAAAGAGTTTAAAATAGGCATAATTGTTTAATCACAGTAACAATTGATTCACCCCACCCCACCTCTCAGTTGTCCAAAAATTGGTATCAGAGTCAGTTCATTTTATCTAAGGGTAGATTCTAGAGCTTAAACATGACTAGCCATGAAGGAACCTCAACCAATAAGGCCCCCCTGTTCAATGGAACAAAATTTGCCTTTTGGAAAGTTAGGATGAGAACCTACATAATGGATTTAAGTGGAGACATCTGGGATGTGGTGGAGACTGGTTATGTAAATCCAGTTGTACTAGTTAATAAGGATGACAAGCTAGAATTCAGCTTCAATGCTAAGGCTATGAATGTTATTCTGAGTGGGCTTGCAGAAGCAGAATTTGTAAAATTTATGCACTTAGAATCTGCTAAAGCAATGTGGGACAAACTCATTAGAAGTTATGAAGGTAATGATGTAACACCCTGTTTCCCCCAGTCTGTAAAACTAACTATACTGGCCAAGAACTATGGCAAACTCAAAGATGTGAATGTGTGATTTGAATGGACCTTAGTATAAAGGGTTGACGAATGTAAATAATGTTATGAATATATGTTGTGGGATTGCTGGGAGGGGGATGTGATGAAAAAGAGACCATGATGGTTGAAGAAAGGTGGTGGAAGGCACCTGGAATGGTGGAGTTAACTTACACCGAAACCAATACTGTATTTGGTCTTCACTGGCCCGGAGAACCAAGAGCGGCTCTCTAGCCCCAAAATGAATTACTTGCTAGGATGGTAGGTGAAGAGGCTCCTCATGAGTTAATGAGGGATGGGGGTGAACCGCCCATCCGTGGAGGCCTCAGACCTGACCACCGCGGGGAAATTTGTGCCACACGCAACCTCGTCGGAAAATAAAAAGGTAGGTAAAAGGTGTGGAAAGGGGGACGCGAGGGAGAGATCACAGGAAGAGATCGGAAGAACTCTGGAACAAAATACAGAGTGAGCAATAGCAGAGAAGAAGGAGAGTAACCTTCGTTATCGATCGCTGAAGAATCGAGATAGAGAGTCTCAAGCATCATGGTCTAGCTCGGGGGGTGGCTAGTGGTAAATCCATTCGGAGTCACTGAGACTATGGTTGGGTGGAAACGAGCACCCCTCTCAGCAGTTGCATCACCTGTTGTTTTCTGATAAGTGTTTATATCTTGTGTCTTGCATTGAATATCTTGGAATGTATGCTCATGGTTTGAACACTTATAAATGGTTTCTATGTAAGAAATTTCTGCATGGTGTTTTGATCGGAAATGGTGGTTGCATGCTTATGTTGGAATGACCACATTCGGTTTATATATATATATGGATAAGTGCAGTTTTTTAGGTATGCTTTCGGGAAAGTTCCCTCACTCTATAAATCCGGGATAAGTGCCTAGAAAGGACTGCCTTCGCAGTAAAAACCTTGAGCTTTCTCACTACTAGTCGCAGAAGCTAATAGCTCAGAGATTTTAAGAGGACCTTCTAGTCGGGTCTTCAAACCTGGTGAAATTTACCCAAGGGCCTCAAGAAGGAATTAATGGCATAGTTTTTAAAATCCTGCACGGGAGAGAATGGTATTCTTAGACTTCGATATTTTGGAGTTTCGGCACCCGGGCTATCTAGGTACGAGTCCTTTTGTACTCGCAAGTCTCGAAACCATGACCCGCAAAATCCTGAAATGACAGCGTGTGGATGAATTAAGGACCTTTCAGTGGTTTGGTACCCAGGATACCCTTCCTCTAGCTAAATGCATGAATGAGATCCTTTCGGAGGATCTAAGGTCTATTACAACCATTAAATTGGATGAAGGAATGCATGCGTTAATGCCTCGTCCACTTTTTAACCTTCGTAAGTAGCGAAGAAATTGAGACCGTCGATTCCAAGACCCATGTGAGTACCTGGATCATCCAGCTGTAGATTACATGTGGCAATCGATAAGCATTTCAACTTTTTGGCACCAGGGGTACCTAAGTGCGAGTTCTCCTGTACTCGCAAGACTCGAAACCCTGATTCACGAAAACCCGAAATGATGACGTATGGATGGGTTAGGGATTTTCAGTGTTTCAGAACCCAAAACACCCAAGGAAGTATTTCCTTGTACTCACAAGTCCCGAAACCCCGACTTGTGAAACCCTGAAATTGTTCAAGTGTATGATGAGCGGGTGTATCGGCTTTCGGTATTCGGATAGTCGAGGCGTGTGAATATTCAACCTCTTGTATCCCAAAATTCTGATATACGAAACCCCGACTCGCAGAATCCTGAATTGGGATAGCGTGACTTGGTTCGGCATTTCGGTGTTTCGGTACTCGGAAAACCCAAGGGTAAGTTTCCCTTGTACTCGAAAGTCTCGAAATCCCGACATGCGAAACCCTGAAAGAATAGAGTGTGGAGAAGTGGTTCTACTTTGGTATTTCTGCACCCGGGGTACCTAAGTGCAGGCCCCATGAATTCGCCAGTCTCAAAACCCCGATGGAGGAAACCCCGAAATAGAGGAGCATGTTTAAAGTTTTGATGACTCAGAGTTTTCAGCTTTCGGGAAACCTAGGGGCGAGACCCCTTGTTTTCACATAACGCAAAATCTCGAAAGGAGGAATGCCGAAATGTCTTAGCATGGATAATATTGGGTATTTCAGTATTTCAGTACCCGAGATACCTATTGGCAAGTTCTCTTGTACTCACCAGTTCTGAAAACCCGGTTTGTGAATTTCCAAAATAGACGGAGCGATGTATATATATGTATGTATGTATGTATGCAAGTTTCGGAGTTTCGACTCCCGGGAAACCTAAGTGCTAAATCTCCTGTCGTTGCATATCCCGAATTTTCGGTATGCGAAATCCCGAAGGGTAGAGTACCAGGGCTTAATCCGAGTTGCTCTGAATCTTGATAAGCGGTTAAAACTATTTCGGGTTTCGGCCCTTCGAAAGACAAGAGAGAAAAGGAAATACATGTATCGTGATTTCTCAAATCGCGAAAGCTGATGAGCACCTTTCCGATAAGGCCTGTGGTCCTAGCCGCCGATCATATGAGTATGGATAAGGGATGGTAGGGTCTGTATCAGGCCCCGTAGGGATTCAGGGAATTTTGTTCCTCGGAGAAAAGAAGAAAAAGGCCGAAAATTTCCGAATTCCGAAGTGGGTATGTTACAAATTGGTATCAGAGCATGGTTACAACACTTGGCCCGCTTGGGATCATGAACGAGTTGTGCAGAAGCTCCGTTTGAAACACTCCTAAAAGGAGTAACCCCCTGTCTTAACCTTCCTAATCAAAAGACAAAGTTAAGAATGAAAACTCCTATTGTGTGTGTGTACATGTGAAAAATATGAATTATGTACTGGTTGTAAATAAATATAAATATTGACTAATAACCAACGTTTGTCTTTTGCACCCAAGTAGACGATTAGCCGCGGGAAATTACAGACGCATAGAATGGCGACTCACCAAGAGGTGGGGGAAGGCTCCCACAATATAGACGAAGAGTCTGACGAAAGGAGGGCAGTAGGGACCCCTCTAGATCTAGACGAGACTGTGAGGAGACTCATGGTCGAATTACAAAGATGCAAGGCTGACAATGAGAGGATGATGAAAGAACAAGAGAAGCAAACATAAATTAATGCAGTTTTACTGCAGAGCTTATTCGACTTACAAAGACAAATGCAGCATGAGCTCAAGGTGCATAAACATGGTCATATCAGTGGCCACACTGAGAGGAGCACCTCGAAAAAGGTCCATCCCAGAATTAAAGGACCAGCGGCGGACGATTCCTCTAGGAAGGAAGCTGGTGGTTCAGAGGGTTCTTCTAGCAGCAGAACTAGTTCTTATTCCTGAAGAAAACAGAAGAAGCGAAAGCTTTCCAAGGGTCATAAATTCGAAGAATTCAGGAAGGCCAAACCACCCTCCTTCGACGATGAAATAAAGAAAGGAGAGGAAGTAGAGGCCTCGCTGCTTGGACTAAAGAATTATTTCAGAGTCCATGACTTCTCAGAAAATTTGAAGGCCCGAGTGGCCACCTTCAACTTGAATGGAAAGGCTTCCATTTGGTGGGAAGACCTTAAGAATGTAAAAGGGATTCATGAAGAAGACTTGTCTTGGGAATTGTTTGAGAAATACTTCAGGAAGAAGTATCTGTCGGAAAACTATTTCAACGAAAAGACTAAAGAATTCTATGAACTTAAGCTGGGGCAACTCACCATAGAGGAATATGTCAGCAGATTCCTCGAGTTGTTGAGGTATGTACCCTACATAAAAGCAGAAAAGGCAAAGGTGCAACGATTCATCAGTGGACTACCTAAGGACTATCAGAATACGATTGAATTTGACGAACCAAGGAACCTAGAAGATACTATCCGAAAGGCAAGATATTGTTATGAACAACTTGGACATCGAACAGAACCCCGTGAAGGCTAGAAGCAGAACAATAGTTCGGGATTTCAGAAAAATGTGTTTAAATCCCCAAAATTTAAGGACTATAAAAAGAACTTGAGGATAAGCTTCCTAGCCCGAAGTGTACACCAGCAGAACTTTCCCTCCTTGAGCAGAAATAAACTTTCTGGATCTACCCCAGTAAAGACTGATAACCCAAAGAGAGAACCTTTGAAATGTTGGGGTTAC
>SNQJ01S0059542.1:69643-98142 GCA_010110895.2 Picea sitchensis | reverse complement strand
AGAACAAGTGGAAGACATCTTTACAAAACCACTTCCAAGGGAAGCCTTTGAGTATATTCACCAGAGACTCAGAGTTATTTCTACTCCAAAATGAATGATTTTGAATGATTATCTTATATTTCTTAGATCTACACAAGGAAGCACCATAAAGAGGACAATCCAGTTAGGGGGAGCAGCCCCAGATGGAAAGATACCTTTTCCGTTGATGAGAAAGGGGGAGAAATTTATCATATGCAGAGGACAGAGGCATGGTTCCAGGGGGAGAGGACAAAGGCATGGTTCCAAGGGGAGCATGAGTGATATGACTTTATTATTGCATGAGATGATTTCATTATTGCATCAGAGTGTTGCCATCAATGCCAAAGGGGGATATTGTTGATTAAGGTTGGTTGTCATTGATGTCAACCCTTGAAGAAAGTATGACAACAAAAAGGTTTGGGTAATGGAATCAAGTTTGTTTGATATAAAGATGACTCATTATTTTCTTTTCATGGTTGATAAGAAGTACAAATGGATGAAATCCAAAGTGGTCCCCTTATGGTGAAAGCCCTCATGGGAAGACGCTTTGCAGATTGAATTATCCTAGAAGTATGGTTAGAGAACCCATTCTTAATTGTGGAATAATGAGATGAAGGGTCGTGAATTTTTCAGTGAAACTATCCTATATGGACAATGCTTGCCATGACATTTTCGATGGTATGTGGAATGTCACATAAATCCTCACAGTTAGAGAGTTATGGCCATATGAAGTTGGAGAACCCTCATGAGTCATATAGAAGCCCCTAAAATTCAAAGTGTTTGAAAAAGAAATTATTTTAAATGGAGAACTCCCTAAAATAAGGAAAGTGTAATGTTACATGAAAGTATAAATAAAAGGCAAGGATGTCACATTAAATAACACTTGAACACATTGAATATATGTTGTTGTGTGAGGTTTATTGCAAGTACTCTTTGATACATCTGCAGTTGTGAAAGTTTGAGGTAGTACGAAGGGTTGGCAAAAAAATTCTTAGAATTACAGTGAATACAAAAAACCATATTTTCTGAGGCGTACACAGGCTAGTTGTGTATAGGGTGTGTACATACTGAGGCATACATGGTATGGTTGTGTATAGGGTGCATACATGTTGGTAAAGCCATGAAACTTGAGAAGATGAAGTTGCAGAGGTTCTAAATTCTAAGATCAAGATCCCTGAAAGGTCTACAGTGCTCATATACATGAAATCTATCCATTGATTCAAAAGGTATGTCTTATTTCTATGAATAGTTGGATTTTGATGTATGCATGACAAATGGTTATGGAGAGTTGAGGATTCTCCCTAGAGATACTAGTGGGATCTTATGGGATCTTCTACATAAGTCAAATCTACAAAAATAAAGTGTTGGTATATTTATCATTGATACTTCTTGTTGAAGCACATCTTGTATTTCTTGGCATATGGCTAAGGGTTTTTGTTGTACATGGTTGAGAGCTTGTATTTGTGAAGTGGTTGATGTATTGAGAGGCTAAATAGCATAAAGGGTTTGATGACTAGATCATGTGAGGGTTATTATAGTTGTTCATGATTACACACACCTATATGGTGCATGACTAGAGAGAGATATATATGCTTTGGGTAAAGGTTATATATGAGGATACATGCACATGGTAAAGTGACAGTCTGGATAGAGTGACAAGTTACAGATCTATATGAAATAAGTTACAAAGGGTCATAATTTTTCAAGAAAAAGGAAACCCTAGTTCTCAGAAGGTATATTCAGGTTGCATAATAGTTTGTTTGCATACAGACACAGGTTTCATAACACATAGGGTGTGTACATAGGCATGATGCAGCACTACAGGTCACACACCTGTTGTATTTTTGTTGATACATGTTCAGTTCAGGTACAAATTGATTACAGGGAAGTTGTACAGGTTGGATAGAGGTTAGTGGTACAGGTTGATACAGTTCTATAGTGGTATATCTCACAGTGATAGTGTGACAGTGGTTCCATCATTCTACTTATACATCAGGGTGGTTGTAGCCATATTCGAGTTGTAGCCGGAGAACATAGGGGGTTTTAGCCTCCTTTTGGTTGTAGCCAGAGAATAGGGGAGTTGGAGCTTCCCTTAGGTTGTAGCCTGAGAAACAAGGGTGTTGGAGCCTCCTTCCAGTTGAAAATGGAAAAAAAAGGAAGTTGTCTCTTCCAATGAATGTAATTATTCAAGACATATAAGAAAAATCATTTCGTGGTTTTCTCCTTCTTTGGGTTTCCACGTAAAACACTGGTGTACTATGTATGTGTATGATTTTCCATTTGTTCATTGCTTATTTACTCTGAAGTTATTGGATGATAATGCTACATTGATATAAAACTTGGATTATATGGTTAAAAATGATTAGATTTCTCTATTACTAATTCACCCCCCTCTTAGTAATCCAACATCTCATACTACAAAATTCAACTTTTTCACAATCTATTCCAAAGGTGAACAAAAGAACATTGCAACCACTACAGCCTTAGTCCAAGCACCTTTTACCAAGAAGAAGTAGTTCGACAAGATTGAAGAAAAGTGAAAATATTAATTCTAAACACAATTATCTCATGTATCCATACTTTTCCAACCCTTCCAACCACAGTTTCGTGACAACCTTCAACAAGCTAAGGAGCAGAACTTCTCTAGCAAGGCAAGCAACTTATCAAGATGTAGATTCAACGAATTATTTTCCCTCTACCTAGGAAATCAATGCAATGGAAACCATTTATTCCTAAGGAGGGAGAATTGATCTAGGTAGATATTAGTGGCCACCCACCTATTCCAACTGGCTCAAAACAATCTTCTAGCAATTTACTATTTTTAGCAGTTTTTCGATTCCTAAACTTCCAGGGCCATTTTGAGGGCCTAAATGAAATTTTTTCGAGATAGAACACCTCAATTATAACCAAAGAATTTTCTTGATCCCCCAAAATGAATCTCCTCGATGATACCTTTCCAACTAGATATTATGCGCCCCAAATGGATATCGTATGGTAAGTTACGCCGCTGGGAAGTTGATACACCAAACTACCCAAAACGGGGTCCACATAACTGTTTGTTTTTCATCTTCCGGGGTTAGGTTTTTGGATTTATTTATGTTAAAAAGGAATTTAGAGCCTCATTGTAATCCATCTTCTTCGAATGTGAGTAGCCATCACATCTCTTCTCAGAGAGAAGTTTCCACCATTCTAGTGAGTCTTTCACTCTGTATTTCTACAGTTTTGTACATTTCGCTCATTAATAGAAATTGTGCATTACTATATGGTTGTGCCTCTTTTTATAAATCTGATATATCTCTATTATATTATTGGATCTCTTGCAATGTCTATGCACATTTATTTATTATATATCCACTCTCATTTCATTCCGAAAATTGTAATACCCTTAGGCAGAACCCAATTGTAAATGTAAATGCAAATGTACTTAAGATGGTGAGTTGTTTGATATAATTTTTGTATGCACCTTCCATGGTATAGTGCGCACATGTACTGTGCACTAAAATGATGAAGTGTGCACATTCCAGGATACCATGTGCAACAAACTTAAGTGCGCGTGATTTTGAGGTCAGGGAGCCTTTGTGTATATGTTGTGTTTTATAGGTTGGTGAGCTAGTTATTATAAGCTAGGAGGATTATGTTTGGAATTAGGCCAGAGAGACTAGATGTTAAAGGGAAGTGAGCCTATTTTTGTATATATGTATTATCATTAATATAATACATCGTTGCATGTAGACCGACCATGATAAAAGAGTATGGGGGACTAAACTCCACTAGTTAGGGAAAGGGGGGGGGATAAAAGTTAAGGAAAAGGGCTAAGCTAGGGAACTTAAGCCAAAAAGAAATATTATATAAATATTCCTTAAAGTATAAAGTATGGCTAATTATTTTATCCTAAGTTCTAAAGATGGGGACAAGTGGGACAAAGTAGCTCCCAACATGACAAGTGTCAAGTTGGGAACATGCATATATATAGCTTGGACTTAGTTCATTTTCCTATGATTCCATGATCATTCACTCACTCATTCAACTGTCCTTCGTACATCTATGTTACTGTCACTGTACCTGTACCTGTATCCGTACCCATACCTTTATATGTACCTGGTTATATTGGGAGATGGACTGAAGAAGGGGCTTGTAAGACCCGTGGGATATTGAATAGGTGGGTTGTTAGGCCCATGAGCAATTATCTCCAGGTGAGAGAATTGTTGGGAATTGATTTCCTGAAGTTGTTAAACTACAACTACAGGGCTCTGATACTTCCTGTTTGTCTTGTTGTTGAAGCCATGGAAGGGAAGTGGTGCAACTGAGGGACTGTTGAGTAGAGAAGGGGCACACTTCCTGGGTTGGGACAGGCAAGTGGGGAATGAGGGTCTGTAAGTTGTTAGTTTGAGTTGGCACCTGTGATGAAGTCTTTCCTGTTGTCTATGATACATCATCCTTGTTAGGAATCCCTTTACCCGGGTGGAGGTTAGTCCCATCTCAGTGATGACCCATTACTGAGAGTGATGGGAAGTGTGGTCTAACGATGGGAGGTTCGTGGAAGGTATGCACGCAGTTGGTGATATTCTTACCAAGATAAGTGTCAATTGTGTGTTAATTTATATATTGCATTATTATCTATGTGTTTATTTTTATGGGATTTTCCTGTGTGTGGTTTATACCTGTGTTTATATTTATGGGTATTTCCTATCTATGATGCATGTATATGTTTACTCTTATTTTTGTATGACTCTGTTCATTTAAAGAATGCATTTTTCTGTTTTAAGAATGTATATAAAGTTCCACAATATTTTTTGTGTGTATATGTTTAATTTGCATACAGTTCAAAAAAAATTCCATGGCATAGCCCATTTGGATGTTGGGGATGTTACAATATGGTATAAGAGTTCTAGTTTTCAACATTGAGCCTAGATGGGTTGAGAAATTTGAGTTGAAACTAAATTTCACAGAGAATTGATTTCGATGTGGCCAAATTTCAAGTTACAGATCGTTCAGGGTAAATATTAGGAGCAATTGTGTGGAATTGGGAAAAAGCCCCAATTTTTGTTGTTAAATTCATGGGAAAATTGAGAAATTTGGCCAAGTGGTGAGGTATTCTTGATTTAATATCTGTTCTAGCAAATTTAGACCTAGAATTGGTCGAATTTGAAGTTACAGGGAATCCATGACAGATGGAGCGATATTAGTTGATTAAAATTTTCAATTCATGAATTGAGTTTGGGAAAAAATTGTTCTAAGGATGTCAACCAACAATGATTTGTTGTTCCCCCGATCGGGGTGGTATTGCGGTCCACCTGGCAGACTGTGCGCGAGGGAGGAGGCCAGCGGAGCACGGAGCCATGTGCTCGGCTCGTGCCCACTGCAGCTGCCACCCCAGGACTTTAAACCGCATTCAAGGCTGATGGGAGGGGCATTAATCCCACCCCCCTCGACCCCCTCTATGCATCGAACCATGCGGAATTCTTTTGGCATTCTCGCCTGGTTGTGTGGCTTAGACTCTGGTCCTACAATTTTCATGGTTTTTCAGGCGATTTTCACACTCCACCTTGGCTCTGTAGACCTTCTGTAGAAGCTGAGATTTTCCATGCCACATCATCGTATGCGCCCTCGTCGGGGCTCTCCCTGGCACCCGCGACGCCCTCGCTCCTCCTCCTCGCCCTATGGTTCACCCACCCTAGGTCCTCGCTGTGTAGCTTTAGTCGACACCTCCTGGACCCAGGCATGGCGCTCCCCCCCCCGACTTGCACTCCTCCTCTCCCCCGCCGTTGTGCCATGGCCATCCTTGTCACAATCAAGAGACGACATCTCCCTTTCTACCACGTGAACACTCTGCCATTCTACAAGACCTTGTTTTTGAGCTCCGGGAGGGGGTGAATGACCTCCAATTCTGGGTCCAGCAAATGGAAGGGAGGCTTTCTATCCTTCTTCAACTCCTAGCCACCCCCCCTCCAGCCGCTCCAGAGATTTCCAGCGATGCTCCTGAGACATCCAGTGACAATGCAAGAAGTTACCAACAAGCTACCACAGGGAAAGGCCAACATTTCGATGGGACTGCAGTTTCTCCAGAGCCCAAGACCGCTCTCGAGCGGAAGGAGACTTTGGCACACTCTGCAGGAGAGAACGATGTGGAAATTTCGGTAGTGGTAGCCGAGGAGAAGGATACCAGCATCCAGGTGCACGAGGATGAGTGCAACAATGACACGGACATGCAATGGACTGCCAGCGGGACACCTGTCACTGAGGAACCTTGGCCTGGCCTCTTGCCCGAGTATGTTCCAGATTATACAGTGCTTGTTCCTTACTTTATCTCTAGTGGCTCTCATGGTAGTTAAATAGTTTAGATTTTCACTAGATCTGTACGAAATTTTGCTACTTATTATATATGGTTGGCTGAACTGGTTTCTCCTCACGGAGCAGTTCAGTAATTACAACCGCATGACTCAGCAAATGTACTCTTGATCCTGGTTCTGAGAAGGATTCTTATATAATACAAAAACTTACTTACAAAAAAAAAAAAACAATGATTTGTTGTTGTAGAGGTTGAATTGGTGTTATCAGGGTAAAATTGAACAAATTTCATAGTTGCAAAATGTCTATGGTAAACAAATTGGGAAAAAGTTAGGCAAAAGTGCCAATTTTTGTAGCGGAATTCACAAGGAATTGATGCACATAAAAATGAATGTGTGTAGGTGGGTGCACTAAAAATGCATGATGCGCAGTAAAAATATTGTGATATGTGGAAACATTTTGGCGTATGGGTGTGCGTGCTAAAATTTGGTGTTGCGCAGTGTAGAGTGGCATTGCGTGGAAAAATATTGGCGTGCGAGTGTGTGCGCTAAAATTTGGCATTTCGCGGTGTAGAGTGGCATTGCGTGGAAAAATATTGGCATGTGAGTGGGTGCGCTAAAATTTAGCATTGCATGGTGCAAAGTGGGATTGTGTAGAAAATATTGGCACACGGGTGTGCGCACTTAAAATTTGGTACTGCACAACACAGAGTGACAATGTGCGAAAAATATTGGTGTGCAGATGTGCGCACTAAATTTAGCATTGTGCGGTGAAAATTGAGTGGCACGTGCATAATATTGGTGCACACAGTGTGCACACACATAATAATAGCATGCATTGTGTGTGCAATATTAATGGAGCGTAGAGGAATTTTGTTGGTGCGTGTGCAATGTGGGTATATGTTGTCGCACGACAATTTAGTTAATCATGCGCATGGATTACTGGTGCACGGTGGGGGTATACTAAACTTTGGCATGGTGCAATGTGTAGAGTAAAATGCACGTAGAATATTAGCGTGCAACACAAAAATTTCATGCAACAGGTATTAGTGCATGAACCAAAATTGTGCATGGTGGATATTGGTGTGCAACACAAAAGTAGTGTGCACCAGTTATTGGTGCGACAGAGAAGTGATCCACATTGGTTATAGGTGTGTGGAGCATGCGATACCTTATGGTGTTGCTGCACATGAAAAATATGGATGTACAGGCTCAAATTTGTGCACGCAAAGTCAATTGGATGGTCTACAACAACATAAAATCAATGAATGTTTGTGACATTTTATACTATTTGAAGGTCATATTTTTGTAGTGCGATTTTGAGGCCCTAAACAACATTTTTAACTATTGAAAAACCTCGAGAACCAAATGTACCTTATATTTGAATCTCAAATAAAATAGCTCAGAGAGATATTTCTAATGGTGTAAACCGTTCGTCAAACGGAGCTTTTATGAGGAAGTTAGAGGAGAAATAGTGGAGGGTAAATTTTAAGACCCAACTAACTTCGAAGGGCCATAACTTTCTGCTTCGGGGTCAGATTGAGGCACCGAAGCAGTCTATGGAAATATATTGAACCATATAAAACAATAATAGATCTGAATTAAAATTATGGGAATGTTGAAAAATTTTAATATGTAAAATAAGGTACTTGTAGCATTCCAGACCAAAAACATGAATTGGTCTAGAACTTGAGCAGGTTGTAACTAGCATTCCATAACCCAGAAAAGGGTGAAAGTTGGAAAAAATGTCCAAAATATATATATGAAGAAACCCAATTGAGATCCTACTAAAAATCCAATGAATGAGGTGCAAAAAGGCATAATTACAATGCATAATTGCACCATGTTGAAGAGTGAACAGAAAAATTAATGGACAATTTTCAAATAACCATAAATTTTTGCTCAAGACTTAGAATTGAGCATGGTAGTAGTCTTTGGAAAGGTCTTGGACAGTATAATATAATTATTCACCCTAAAAATTGATCTAGGCAATCAATTTTCCAGGAAATTAGAATAAATAATTATGATATATTATTGAACTAGAATGGTTCATATTTTTCATGAAATTGATGAGTCAGTTAACCTGACAAAGTTTTCTTGGATACACATTTTACAGAGTTAACAACAACTAGATCAGATAAAGAGAAACACAAAGTGAAGAGGAATGGAATATTCACAGGGGACTTACATCCAGGAAGATGAGATCAGAGGGATGGATGTCCATTTGGGGATTGAAGGAAAAAACTCCAATGGACATGGAGAAGGAAGGGATGAAAACATGAATATGGTAGAGACCATTAAAAATTTGTAGAAGGATATCCAAAGACATAAAGATGATAATGAAGTGATTATGAAAGACTAGGAGTAGCAGGCAGACTTCAACATGAATTTAATGTAGATATTGAACATAATAGAAAATAATTTGGATAAGGAGAGTGGCTCAAGCAAATCAGGAAGTCCCAGGTATCCTGATGAGAAAATAAGAACCAAAAGTGTTAGAAGACATCACGATCACTCCCTGACGCATTCCAATAAGAGATAACACAACAACTCAAGTCCATCCCCTGTCAGGAAGCATAAGAGGTTTGGGGTGGATGACCTATGAGGAAAAATGAACAAAATCAAACCTCCTACATTTGATGGTGAGCACAAGAAGGATGAAGATGCAAAGACATGGATGCTAGGCATGAGAAAGTATTTTCAATTGCATAATTATTCTTCTCATGAAGAAATAAGAATTTCCATCTATCAACTCAAAGGAAAGGAATCCATGTTGTAGGATCAACTCGTGCAAGTGCAACACATTAAAGAGAAAAATGTTACTTGGAGGGAATTCAAGAAGTATTTCGAAAAGAAATATTTGACTAAGAGATACTATGAAAAGAAAATGAAAGAGTTCTTTGAACTCAAACTTGGGAGTATGACAATATATGAATATGAAAGAAGGTTTTTAGAACTATTGTAGTATCTTTCTTTCATCAAGGATGAGATAGTTTAGATTCAGAGGTATTTGAGTGGTTTTCCATCATTCATCATTGACAAAATACAATATGATGATACCAAAACATTGGAGGAGACCATAAGGCGAGATAAATTCCTATATGATCAGCAAAAATCAAGGCCAACTTTCCGAAAAGCTTGGGAAGACAAAAGGAAATTCAAGATGGATCAGAGGAAGAAGGGAACTAAGCCACCATTATTCATAAATAATCCTCAGGGACAACCAACTTCCAGAGAACCAATAATGATTGGGACAGGGGGGAAAAGGACAAGGAAACCACATATTCAATGTTGGGTTTGTAAAGGAGATCATATGTTTATAGATTGTCCTCACAGAGGTGAAAAGGTTAGGACTGTTCACAATGTAAAATAAAATGAAACAATGGAGGACATGGGAGAAATGTTCCAAGGATCTATGCAACCTTGGACAACAAGAAAGAAGAGTATCAGTCACATATGATCGAAGTGGAAGGTATGATAAAAAACCAAACCATTTCTATTTTAATTGACTCAGGTGCTAGTCATAGTTATATAGATCCTAAGATGGTGGAAAGTTTTCATTTTCCAAGAAGCAAGCATGGAAAATATTGGTTGGTGCCACTAGCTACTAGAGAGAAAAGAAAATTTAATGATATAGTTAAGTCGTGTCTTATGGACATGAATGGAATAAACACTGGGGAAGATTTAAACATCTTGGCTTTAGGTTCATATGACTATCTAATTGGAATGGATTAGTTGCACCAACATAATGTTATCCTATACTGTCATAAAAAGACATTTACTTTCTTGGATGAGAAAGAGAACCTAAAGACAATGCAAGGAATCACTAGGGCAGTAACCCTCAGAGAAATTTCATCATTGCAGCTGAAGAAATGTTACAAAAAAGGGTGTCAATTATTTGCATCACATATGAAAGAGACACCTAAAGATAGAGTGTCAAATATTGAAAATTATGCAGTCCTAAAATAATTTGAAGATGTGTTTAAGGAAATACCAATATTACCCCCTAAAAGAGACATTGATTTCTCCATAAATATGATGTTTGGAGCAACTCCAGTATCCAAGACTCCTTACAGGATGAGTACAACAGAATTGAAGGAGTTGCAAATGCAACTTGAAGAGCTTATGAAGAAGGGGTATATACTCCCAAGTGTGTCACCTTGGTGTTTGCCAGTTTTATTTGTGATGAAAAAGGATGGAACATTGAGACTTTGCAATGAATTTAGGCAGTTGAAAAAGGTAATTGTGAAGAATAAGTATCCTTTTCCAAGGATCGATAATCTCTTTGATCAACTAAAATATGAAAAAATATTCTCCAAGATTGATATTAGGTCCGGTTACCATGAAGTCATAATTAAAGAAGAAGACATTAGCAAGACTTCTTTTAGAACAAGGTATGGTCATTCTGAGTTCACAATGGTTCCATTTGGGCTATCAAATGCACTAGTTGTCTTCATGTGTTTAATGAATGGTATTTTCAGAGAATACTTAGATAAGTTTGTCATTGTATTTTTATATAACATTATTATATATTCTAAGTCATAGGAAGATCATGAACAACACTTGAGGATAATATTACAAGTATTAAGGGAGCATCAGTCGTATGCCAAATTGAGAAAGTGCTCATTTTATTAGAAGCAAATTCATTATTTGGGGCGTATCATTTCAGAGGAAGGGATAGCAGTGGATCCTAAGAATATAGAAGCCATTAGAGGATGGTCAATGCCAAATAATGTGACAAAGGTTAGATCATTCATGGGCCTTGTAGGCTACTATAAGATATTTATTGAAGGATTCTCAAATATTGCACACCCAATCACTTCCTTGCAAAAGAAGGTTGTGAAGTTTCAGTGGACATTGGATTGTGAAAAGAGTTTCCAACACTTGAAGAAATTATTAACAAGTGGTCCAATTTTATGGATTTCAGATCCGAATGAAGACTTCATTGTATGAATAGATGCATATAAATAAGGACTTGGTGGATTTCTCAGTCAAAATGGGTTTGTTGTATGTTAAGAATCAAGGAAGTTGAAGGAGCATGAAAGACACTATGCCACTCATAATTTGGAGTTGGAAGACATAGTGCATGCCTTGAGTAAGTGGAGGAACTACCTCATGGAGAAAAGGTTTGAGTTGAGGATAGACCATATTGGTCTGAAATATTTATTTGATCAGCCAACTCTAAATTCTAGGCAAAGCAGATGGTTAGAATTTCTCAGTGAATATGAATTTCATATAAAGCATATCAAGGGGAAAGAGAACAAAGTGGCTGATGCACTCATCAGAAGAGTGCATTATTTGTATGCTACAACCATTATCATGTACCAATCATATTTGAAAGACAAAATTTTGGGGGCTATAAAATCAAATTTGCAATACAAGGAGTTAGTGGGAAAATTACAACAAGGTAATTTGCAACAGAAAATTGAAGACTATAAGCTAGAAAATGATGAAATTCTCATATACAGGGGCATAATTTATGTACCAAATTCCTAGGAATTGAAAAATATGATATTGAGAGAAATGCATAATGTACCTTATGTTGGGCACCTAGGTTATTAGAAAACTATTGTAGTTATCAAGAGCCAATATTATTGGCCAGGAATGAAGAAAGAAGTTGTTGATTTTTTTGCCAAATGTTTGGAATGTCAAAAGGTAAAGGCTGAGCATAGACACCCAGATGGTTTGCTACATCCATTATCCATTCCTGAATGGAAATGGGAAGTTGTAACAATTTATTTAATCACCTAACTTCCCAGAACAAACAAGCAACATGATTCTATCATGGTAGTGGTAGATAAGCTTACTAAAGCTGCCCATTTTATTCCAGTAAAGATCACTCACAAGGCATCCAACATTGTTGATATTTATATGAGAGAAATTTATCAATTACATGGTGTACCCAAGACAATTGTGTCTAACAGAGATCCAAAATTTACCTCAAATTTTTGGAAGGGATTATTTAATGGATTTGGAACAAATTTGAATTTTAGTACAACTTATCATCCAAAATCAGATCGACAAGCAAAGAGGGTGAATCAAGTGATTGAGGATATGTTGAGGATGTATGTGATGGATAAACCATCAAAATGGGAAGACTACCTACACTTAGTAGAGTTTTATTATAACAATGGGTACCAAGCATCTATAAAGATGAGCCTATTTGAGGTACTTTATGGCAGAAAGTGCAATAGACTGGTAAGTTGGGACAACCCAGTAGATAGAGCAGTAGTTGGGCCATATTTACTCAGGGAAATGGAGGAGAAAATGTTGAAAATAAAACACAATTTAAAGGTTGTCCAAGGTAGGAAGAAAATCTATGTTGATAAGGGTAGAATTTCCACAGAATTTAAAGTTGGGGAACATGTATTCTTGAAAGTGAAGGCAAACAAAAGTTCCCTGAAGTTGGGAAATTGTTCAAAGTTGGAAGCTCACTATTGTGGGCCATTTGAAATCCTAGAGAGGATTGGTCTAGTAGCTTATATGATTGCATTTCATGCATCTATGTCTTTTCATAATGTATTCCATGTATCATTTCTCAAGAAATATATACTTGATGTTAATCATGTTGTTAATTGGAATGTGATTTAGGTGGAGAAAGAAGGCACTTTCCAAGTACATCGGGTACACATTCTAGACCAGAAAATCAAACAAATCCAAAATCGAGACATAAGTCTTGTAAAGGTCCAATGGACATGGTATGGTCCTAAGGACACTACGTGGGAGAATGAGGATACAATGCAGGTCGAATACCTACAACTTTTTGAATATTTTGAAAATCTTGTTGATATGTGTACATAATGCACCGATGACAACGCATAAATAAGGGGAGGGGATTGTAATACCCCTAGGTTGAAGACAATTATAAATGTAAATGCAAATGTACTTAAGATGGTGAGATGTTTGATATCATTTTTGTATTCACCTTCCATGGTATAGTGCACACATGTACTGCACATGTTACACATGATTTTGGTCACTCTGGTGATGTCTCAATAGTGATGTATTCAGGCTCCCAACAAGGATCTTTTGCTTGAGAAAAATGGCTCATATCTTCTTCCAAAAATATATTTTTAAGATGAGTTTGCAGGCTACCTATGGTCTAGGGTGCGAGAATCCTTCATTCTTGCAGGCCACCCACACTTAGGGTGTGAACTTCTCGCAGTCTGCTCCATATATAGGGTGTGAACTTTTTTAAGATTGGAAATAAGAAGAGGTCACGAAGGTTCTAGAAGGGGAACTTCTAGAAAATGAGTTGGAATTTGTATGGTTGTCATTCTACTGACTTCTTAGATTTGGTGGGATCATCCTCATCCATGCAACCATCTCTCCTTCTCCTATATATTGAAGGGTTTTTCATGGAAAAGGTTAAGAAAGATTGAATGAAGAATTGGTGAAAGAATTGTGTGAAGAACCCTGCTTGGACAGAAGATTGAAGGCTCTATTTGGTCTATCAAGAGGAATTGGATCTTCTTCATGCAAGTGCAGAGCAAGTGTGTGTGTTGGAACCAAGGGTCACTGAAAAGAATCTTGCAACATCAAAGAGATCAGGTTGTATCTTCTACTTTCATTTAATATGATATAGCGGCATGTCCCTTTCCCATAAAGTCACTCTTACTTTATTGCGTAACTCCTTGATCATATGCATAGGTTGACATTGAGTATACTTTGCTATCTTCACTTTGGTTGGTTTTTGTTTTCCTAGACTTGACTTCACGAGAGAACCGAAGCGAAGCAGGAACAACAGAGATGTAAGGAAGCGATATAAAGGTATGCCACTTATTCCTTTCTATTAGTAGATTCGATGGCTACAACTTAGGGAAAGAGTCATGCCCTGTCCTGTTTTGTTCTAGATCCAGGTGGATCTAGGGAGATCTGTTAGTGTCCACACCTACCGATTTGTCCAATAAAAAAATTGGTGACTCCACTGGGGATACAACCCATTTTTGGTGGTTTTTCCTTGACCATTTTCTCTTAGCTTACCATTTTTCATTCCCATCAATCTCTGAGTCTTGAGGATACCCTTACAGACTCCCTGGATCCAGAAGTTCCTTAAACTTTTTTGTCTGTTTTCCAAACTTTGCTTGATTTTAGGCCTTCTCACACTGCACCCTTATGTAGCCTACGAGAACCACTAAAGTTTGCATCCTTCTATTCAGTTTAGTGCAAACTTCTCACACTTTGCCTGTGTCTATCCTACAAGAATCCTTGATTCTCGCACTGTACTACACTTCCAGCCTACGAACCCACTTACAAAATTTTTGGATTAAGTCTTTTGTGCCCTCAGATGCCCAGATTGGTTTGTGTGTCTTCTTTGGCCAGTGATTAAATGATTCTTGACTTCAAATCGCGTGAATGATTAAGATCCTCTTGATCATGTTTTATCAATTTTTATCTCTTGACCTTTTCGTAACAAGGGTATAATCTCCGGTTTTGAAATTCGAGTGATTGTTTGGTTGGGAGCCTTTGATTGGTTTAAAAGTTGAGATTAATTGCTCTTTTCAATTATTTATTACTTGGAAAATTGTTATCCATATGCATTTGAAGAGACTTGTCTTGTCAGTTTGTTATTTTTGTCTTCATTGAAAGATTGGTTTGGGTTCTTGTTGTACATTTCCTTTTCATTGGTTGCTTGTTTTTATTAGTTCCACCCCTGTTGTTTGGTTTCTAACAAAAACTTAAAGACATTTTCTTTTTAAGCAACTTTATGTCCAAAAAATATTGGCATTCAAGTACTGAAAAATAATCAATAGAGAATTTGCATTGTTCATGGTCGTTTGATATTAAATTTCAGAGAAGATCATACGTTGTAGTTCACATTGCTCTAGAAAACTCCTCTCTCCCTCCTGTAAATAGGATTCATCGACCAATTTTTTTTGCATCATTCATTCCTATTTATACATTTTTGGGTCAGAGTCTCACACAACATCGGTTTCACTTCCGTCTCCTTTTGAGTAACAATAGCCTTTAATAATATTGTGCAATTTTAAAATTCAACTAGTAACTTTTTCTAGGACTCTTTTACACCAACATTAGCTAGGTTGGAGCTTTGGAATAGGCAGTGAGACACACTCTCCAAAGCACAAGACATACAATAGCATCTTGTGATAAGGAGTGTCAAATTCCATTTGCATCATTTTTTCTTGGGAAGCCCTTCTCACACAAGGGTCAAACCCGAGGTCACATTGAGATTGACAGAGTTACTCACCCTGCTTTGTTGATATCGGTGTAGAGATTGCACGTATTACGGGGGTCACTTGAATGTATACCCACAATGATGAGTGGAAGCCTCTCAAGCTGATTTCGGGCTAGATACCCTACCCTTGCATGTGGATCGGACTGTTGACTGTTCCCCCAGGCATTATTGTTGTTGGTGGTAACCTTAGTAGCGTATCTTCTTAGTGTCTTACATAAGGTGACTGTGAAGGGGCAAGTCTTCATGGTACATGGAATCGACGTTGGCCAAAATCACTCGGGCTCCTTGGAGGGTATACC
Source organism: Picea sitchensis (assembly GCA_010110895.2). Classification (NCBI taxonomy): domain Eukaryota; kingdom Viridiplantae; phylum Streptophyta; class Pinopsida; order Pinales; family Pinaceae; genus Picea; species Picea sitchensis. The sequence continues at coordinate 82,342 of SNQJ01S0059542.1, read as the reverse complement.
CACGATTATATGTGGGAGCTTGCACCAGGGTGTAAGTTCGTTAAGCAGGTCATCAACGTAACTTTTCCACCCTAGCCCAACCCCTTCTTGTCTCGTCGTTGCGATGTTGGATTTCATCACCAACTAGTGACTTCAGAATTAGAAGGTATTGTTTGCTTGGTTTTTCTATCTAGATTTTTACTAGCGCATGCTGTTTGTTTACCCAAGTTGACCATAGAATTTCCTTCGTAAGTTTCTAGCTCGATCACAATTGACCCTCCACGTCATTCACATAGAATCAAGGCTTACCCCTAGAAAATCTAGAAGGTTCTCAACCCTTGCCTACCAACTCACCGGAGGGCTCTCCTCAACAGAGTGAAGTCCAAGACGTTGCCACTCCACAAGTGGAAAGAACTAACTCTCTAGAAAAGTTTCGAATTACTAATTCTTGAGAGGACTTTTGACTTCATCCTGACTCTAAGAGATGTATTGTGCGAGTGAATTCTTATGGATAATTAGTTGTTCAGTCTTCTGGATCACTGACTGGACCTTTCCTAGGACCTAAGGGTCGAGATCCTTTATAGACCACTAGCATTTTTAGATGCGATCTCTTTATCGTAGGAGTAGGCGTTGATATCATTGTCGCACCTGAGCTGCCCAAACCATCTGATCCAGACGCAGTACCTTTTACTATTGCTTATTATTTTCCTAGTACAGAAGCTCCGCGAACTAACCACATCTCGACTCTCCCTCTACAAATGGTTCATTACACAGATACTACGAATCCTCACACCAGGATTACCACAGCTATCCAAGCCCCCATTGGCACACCGCTTTCGCCTAGAGTCACCCCAACACTTCCACCCAGATATCATGCGTTGAATGCCTCTATTCCCGCTCCTACACAAATCACATCCGAAACTCCTAGTGGTTCCACTCCTTCTGGGCACCATCTTCCCGGTTTCATCCCGACACTTCCTCCACCCCTTTTCAGAGGACCTCTTCCATCCTTTATCAGAGGCACTAATCCTAGTGGCACCATTTCGTCATTCACACCAAATTATTAGATTCTTGTTGGTGGACAAATTCACCAAGGAGGCCAAACTCAACCCCCTTTTGCAGGACAAATCCCAACCGGGATGCAACCCCCGATTGGAGGGCAACCCCCACCAAACCCACTCTATGGGAAAAACATACCTCCATCCTTGGCCAAGTATTGAAATCATCTTATACAATATAATCCTCACCCAACTGGGTGGAAACAACCTCAAGATAGCTCCGTCATACCCCCTAGTACAGGCCAACCCTATCCAGGTACGTCTAATCCTATTTGGGGCTCGAATGCTCAACCCCACACCCCGTTTCAAGGGTACAACCCTATGAATTACTTGCCTCCACACCAACAACCGAATCTGCCCAGATCTTCACATTATATGCAAATTTCTTATGGTCCCACTGGTTTACCAACGAGACTTCCCCCCCAAAGTCACCAGTACCTGCATGTGAATATACAGTTACCTTTCTTAGCTACCCTGGACCTCCCAGATCTGTCGAGAATTTTAAATGATCCGATCTATCACTCTCCTCAATGTCCCACTATACCGAACAAACTACCATCTGATATACCTAAATTCGATGGTAAGATAGGAGAGGACCCGAAAAATCATGTAATGACTTTTCACCTCTGGTGCTCATCCAAATCCTTGATGCATAAATCTATTCGCTTACACCTTTTTCAGCGAAACCTCATAGGTTCCTCTGTGAAGTGGTATATAGAATTACCACAAGGCTTCTTCACCGGCTTCAACACTCTTGCTATGGATTTCCTCACCCACTACCAGTTACTGATTCGCTACAAAACGGGAACTGAGATTTTGAGTTCTTTCAAAAAAAATAAGGCCACCCATATCTCTGATCACATTCATGAGTGGCGACGAAGACGACGTCTCATCAAACTTGAACTTCCCGATTAGTTGTTGGCAGAGTGGTTCCCAAAATCATTTGGGAACGACATCGGTCGTGGAATTTCCATAAGTGGAATGGTCACCAAAGAACATGCAATTAGTTGTGCCCAATACCTAGACCCCGTTTACTCACAAACGGGTACTCTCTATGACTTACTCCCTAATGTGCCTCATCCTTCTACTTCTGCTACTTCAACTACCCCTGCTTCTTTCCATGCAGCCGATGGTGTGATTGGCACTTTCCATGCCCAACCTCATTTCTTCCAAACCTCTAGCAACAACCCCAAACCCATTTCTTCTAATGTTCAAAATGATCCATCTCCTACCCCTCCCACTGGCAAGACTTCTGAGGTAAATTCTGTTCAATCTACCCCCACCGACAAAAACAAATCTAGAAAAGGAAAGGGTAAGAATAAGGAGGACAGAAATAATTCACAAACTAAGAAAACTAAACCACCACCTGTTGACGATAGGGATAAGCACAAACCCTGATACCCTTGTCTTATCTGTGGTGATGATCACTACACTAAGGATTGTCCACAACGAGTCGAGGTTACTAAGTTCCTTCAAGGGACCACGAAACCACCCACTCCGGTCGTATTGTCACAACCCTTCCCTTAACAAAAATAGGCTCAATTGGTCATTCATGACCAACCTTCCCCCTCCAATACATCCTATGTCTTAATGTGTATAGGTGATTCAAAGCAGAATGACATCACACTTACCACTCGAGCCAAAGATTATTCTTCCTCCAAAGAGAAGGTTTATTTAATACCTCCTTTGTTGGTTCAACCATCTCCCATGACTCCACCTAACAATGATCCTCTTCATCTCGAATGACCGAACCTAGATACAATTCTTCGCCCTCCTCCAAAGGGTGTTTCTCAAAAATCGGATTTCAATCCCCATGCACGTGCTACCCAGAACTACAGTATTGTCGAAGATATAGCCCAAGCACCATCCACGATGTCATCCCTCGAAGTCCTTTAGAGTTTCCTGATACAATGGAAGGAACTGTTGAAAGCTATTGGTGGAATCAACCCTATGGATACGAATTTAATAATTTTTGACTTGGAATATCACATTCCAAGATTACCCCCTCAACTCGCCTTCCAAATACAAGTTATTGTCTCTAACAAAAACATTTGTAGAATGGTTATTGATGAGGGTGCCTTGACTTGTGGCATGACTATTACCTACTAGAAAGCCATCGACTCTCCTCCTTTGACTGAATCCCACAACACACTCAAAGTATTCAATGGATCTGGTTTTAAGCCTTACGATGTCCTCCCTTCGTTGCCTATTACGTTAGAAGAAAAAATGGTCCAAGTTGAAGTGGAGTTCTTTGACGCTCCTCTCGATTACAACCTTCTACTCGGTCGTAGATGGATTGATTCCATGTGTGCAGTTGTGTCGACTCTTTTCCATGTTGTGCATTTCCCACATCAAGGAAAAGTAGTGACAATCGACCAATTGGCCTTCTTCCACTCCGATACACATACTGGAAACATAATGTTCATTGCAAACCCCCCCCGGATACGAGAACGTCGGTGTGGGTCTTCTTAAATACTCCTCATTAATGGGTACTTTCCCCATCCCACCACTCGATGTTCCACATCCGTCTTTCGCCTCAATCAACATGATATCCACCTCTATTCACGGAACCCCCACGTCTCACGACCCATGGATGGTACCCAACCCCGACGATCATCTTAGTTACGGCGATGAAATGCCTTTGAGTCTGGTCGAATCTACTTATCAAGCCATTCAATCGACAACCCCTACTACTCCCTCTCTTGGTGATTTATCTCCAGATCCATTCCAAATCATTTTTCCCACATACAAGATGATTATGTTTGTTATGTCCATGGAAGACACCCCTTGGGACGATGAACATCATCATTCCATCCTCTTCCTAGAACAACACACCATCGAGGGTTACCAACAGATCTCGACCCCGTCGACCGTTGTCGTCATTTCTACCGTTCCCGAGTCTACACATGATCTGTTCTACGAAGGGAACTTAAGTAACATCTCACCCACCATCCCCCTCGACATATCCATAAAACTTGGAATTGTCGAAAATGTGCATATCGGAGCTTCGTGTTCCCATGAAGAAATTGTCACCTACAAGTCTCTTTTCAAAGAATTTTGTGACGTCTTCACTTGGAGCTATGAAGAAATGCTAGATATTGACCCTGACATTGTGATACATGAAATTAAGACATACCCGGATGCTAAACCCATCTGGAAACGACTTCATCCGGTCCACCCACGTAAAGAATCCACCATCAAGCTTGAAGTTGAGAAGCTTCTTAAGGTTGGCTTCATTTACCCGGTGGCTCTAACTGACTGGGTTTCCAATATTGTTCCAATCGACAAGAAACAAGGCACAATCCGTGTGTGCATTGATTATGGGGACATAAACAAAGCTTGTCCTAAATACAACTTTCCTACCCCCTTTGTTGACCAGATCATCGACGATTGTGCCAGAAGAAAAATATTCTCTCTGATGGATGGTTTCTCTAGATATAATCAAATCAATATCGTACTAGTGGATCAACACAAGACCTCTTTTATTTTCCCTTGGGGCACTTTCATCTATCGAAAACTCCCATTCGGTTTAAAAAATGCCGGTTTAATTTTTCAACATGTTATGTCTTATGCCTTTCATGACATAAAACACATTGTGCAGCCATATCTTGATGACTTACCTGCTCATTCCATGCACCGTGTAGATCATCCAATACACCTCTGTGCCATTTCCTTCAATGTCGGTTTTACCATATATGCTTAAATCCCCACAAATGTGTTTTCTACGTAGAATCCAACCGACTTTTGGACTTTATTGTTTCACGTCAAGGGATCAAGGTAGATTCTTTGAAGGTCGAGGCTATTCGCATTCTCCCTCCTCCTTCCTCACTTCGCCAGTTATAAAGTTTGCAAGGGAAGGAAAACTTTCTCCGTCGTTTCATCCCAAACTATGCTGAGCTAACTCTTGGATTTACGTGACTGCTCAAGAAAGGTTCTGAGTTCATATGGGATACTACTGCTAACAAATATTTTGAAGCTTCAAAACTGTCTTTGAATCGTACCCCACTACTCTCCCCTCCTGATTACAGTCGGGATTATTTCCTTTACCTTGCAGCCTCGGGCTATACCATCTCTATGGTTCTCATCCAGGAGGATGATGCTCATGATGAACATGTCATTTATTACTTGATTCAGAGTCTCATGACTATCGAAATCAAGTATTTACATGTTGAAAAATGGGCCTTGGCGATCGTCCAAGCCGTTCAACGTTTCCGGCACTATATCCTCTCTCGTAAGACTATGGTAATTTCTACCTGCAACCCTATGTAGCACATTCTTACATGCCAATTGCTAGGGGGGAAATACTCCAAATGGATCGTAATACTCCAAGAGTTCGACCTAGAATTCGAACGCGCTAAGTCTAATAAATCCTTGGTGTTTTTCGAGTTGATATGCGATCTTCCTTGCTCTGAAAGGAAAAATGTAGCAGCCGATTCATTACCTGATGAATCCCTTTTCCTAATTAGTTCCGATGACCGTTGGTATGGAGATATCATCATATATCTCCAGAACTAGAATTTTCAGCTCAATTTGTCTAGCATTGACCATCGTCGAATTCGCTACCAAGCCCGTCAGTATATTATCCTCGGCGATACTCTTTATCGTCGTGGGATTGACTCCATTTTTTGACACTGTCTCACGTTTGATGAAGCCAAGAAATCCCTAAATGACTACCATTCTCGAGCTTATGGTGGTCACATGTCTGGGTATGCTACTGCCCAGAAGATCTTATGTGCAGGGTATTTTTGACCTTCTTTATTCAACGATTGTATAATTGCCGGCCAAAAATGCCATGCTTTCCAAACCTACAACAATAAAATTCGATCACACCCTGCTCCTCTACACCCTATGGTATCTGTTGGTCCTTTTGTGAAATGGGGTATCTCTTTCATGACATATCACCCTCACTCGGTTGGGGGGCATGGATACATTATTGTAGTCGTAGATTGTTTTACAAAATGGGCCGAGGCGATGCCAACATTCGACAATACTAAAAAGACTGTAGCATTATTCATATTCAATCACATCATAGATCATTTTGGTGTTCCTCAGGCCATCATTACTGATCACGGTAGCCACTTTAGAAACTTCATGATGTCCAAACTCACTGAAAAGTTGGGTCTTTGCCATGAAAACTCAACACCCTATTACCCACAAGCCAATGGCCAAGTCGAAGCAATAAACAAGGTCCTCATTACCATGCTTCGACGAATGATAGGGATTCACAAAATGAGTTGGTACACAATGTTGGTTTTAACATTGTGGACTTACCGGATGTCCGTTAAGTCTGCTACTGGGTTTACACCATTCCAGTTAGTTTATGGTATAGAAGCCATCTTGCCGATTTAATGTGAGATACCCTCCCTAAAAATAGTCGTCGAACTTCTCTCGAACACTTCTATTGAAGAAGAACGTATGTTGTATGTTATGCAATTAGACGAAACCCGTCGTGATGCCTCCCTAGTTATATAAGCCCAGAAGAAACACGTCAAAGCCCAATATGACAAACATGTTAGGCCACGTGTTTTCTCCGAAGGTGATCTCGTTCTTCTGTATGAACAAGATAGGGATATGCTAGGAGATGGAACATTTGAAGCTATGTGGCGAGGTCCTTATATCGTCAGATGAGTTTTGGAGAAAGGATCTTACGAGTTGGTAGACTATAACGGTATCCCTTTGAGTGAACCTGGAAATAGGTTGTACTTAAAGAAGTACTATGCCTAAGATCACCTGTGCATGAGTGCTTGTATCTTATTGTATCATACTTCTTGTGTGTTACTTTCGTATGCTTTTTCATTATCTGGTCTCTACCCTTGACCGTTTATGTTACATTGTTCTTGGTTTCCATATGTTGGAGTCTTCGCTACCCCACATTGGCTTTGCCGATGGCGCTAGCCGTAGTACTCAAAACCTTGCTTCTACTGCATGGGAAATTTATGCACCTACAAATGAACTCATCAGTCTACAAGCTGTGTGCCTAGGTCATGTGACCAATAATATCGCAGAGTATAGCATCTTCATCGAATTCTTGATTGATGCTATTTTGCTTGGCATCCACCACCTGGTTATATGACTCGATTCGCAGCTAGTAGTACTATAGCTAAGTAATGTCTATGCTATTCGAAGTTCTACTTTATTATGGGTATATTTATGAATTCGCCTCTTGGAACGTTATTTTGATTATATTGAGTATCACCACATTCCTAGATGTCTAAATACATTGATTGATGCATTAGCTAACTATGTGTTAGACAAACATTTGGGCCATTTATAAACTAATCACACATTACATTTATAACACAACACAAGATAAGACGGTAGAAGCCATATATATGTATATAACAATCAAAAGTTTTTACAACAAGTTTTTGTCCAAGGACCAAAATCTCAAAAATACGGAGCCCATGGCTTATACAAAATAGCGTCACAGATGATGCTCACGATAACACACGACTGCTCGGGCCACCCTATGAAGCAGTCGACTGATAGACTCAGACACCCCCACAGTATGGCACTAGTAATGTTTAGGAATCTCCCCAATAGACATATCTGGGATGTCAACAGTCAACCCCTCTAAAATTTTGTTCCAGTGCCTCATAGTCTTCGGCATCCCATCCCGCCACTGGAGCTGCCTCTCCTCATTGTTGAATAGGAGATGTTCCTGGAGGTCGATATGGCCCCACATCTGTGTCATCAAAAATATATTGTTTTGATTAGTTCTTGGATAAACACAAAAACATTTCATATGATAAAAATTACAAAAACATTTAAAAAGAACAAAATGTGTACTTCTTACCTAAATCACCCCACTGAGCATCCTCAGGCAAGGCCAAATCCGGATCCACTCAGAAATCCAAACCAACGTATGCGTAGTCATCAATCATAATCATCTGGGGATGCAACTAGTCGAAAAATAAATCATTATACTTAATGATAGGCCCTGCTACGTGTGAGGCCATGAGGTTGCACCACCTCAGCATCCTCGGATCCTGTGGGGCTGGTAAACCCCAATCAACCTGTAATTTCAAAAATGGGACCCTCTCAAGGAAGAAGGACACCAAAAGTGATCCGTACCCAAACTGCTTCAAGTTGCCCCTTCTGCACTTCGTCAATTGTCTCTTCATACTGTGGAGAACTGGATCCGACTAGTTGAAGACTCGAGGCTCTGTGCACTCTATGTCGTATTGGAAGTAGCTCTGGAGAGCCATGTGTGGAGCCTCACTCCCGACCATGTGTGCTATAGTGAACAAGATGGTTCACAGGGTCAAGTATTGGACCCCCAAAATAGAAACCTTGCCCTTGCTTCTTTCTACCTCAGGAACATAGTACTGGTGACAATACTCACTCATAGGGAGTCCGCCGCCTCGGCCACCGGTCAAGCTAGCGTGGTACCCACACCATGATAACCCTATTAGAAAATATATATCCTCAATATATAGGGTCAACATGTGGACTCCCATGTGAAACAAATATTGGTCCATGTCCCACATATGAACTAGGTATTCCAACAATCTGAGTTGGGCCCTCATGCTCGGAATCCTGAATAATTTCAAGAGCCCACAGTCTCGGAGGGAAGTGATGGTACCCGGGTCATTCACGACAATGGAATCCTCCTCCTCATGTTCTCTTTCCTGCCACTCCAGCATTGTGATGGTAAAAAACCTACACAAAATCCATAAGAGAAGGGTCGACAACTTATTTCAAACCTTGGAATAATTTTTATTGAGCAATAGACAATTTTAAAATTCATTTTTCATCCCCCACAAGTGCCCTTTTAGCATAGTGCGAGATTCTTGCAGGTGCCCTTAAGGCCGCCTGCGAGAATCCTAGATTCTCGCAGGTCCCGCATGGCCAGCCTACAAGAATGCTCAGGCGCAAGTTATGGCCCTAAAATAGACCTAAAACCCTGAAAATTGCCAATAAAAACTAAAAATAAACCATGGAAAAGGTGAGAGATCAAGAGCTTACCTCGTTGGTAGAGATGGTTATCCAAATGGTCGCTTGTGCCTCCCATGATCGAGCAAAGAAATTTGGGGGAAAGTGAGGTGTATGGGGAATTTTTTTTGGCAAAATCACAATGAAATGTAAAATCCCTTTTTACCCATATTTATTCACTTTTTACCATTTTGTTGATTTTTTATATTATTTTTTCTATAAAACCTAATGCCCTAATAGTCCTATGAGTGTGGTTTTTACAGATATAGCAATTTTGATGCCCAAATGAAGGAGTATGGGTGTTTTTTCTTTTTTTCGCATGTACGACTTCTTTTTAGGGTTTTTAGAAAAACCTCGAGCCCAGTATTCATTCGTTCTCGTGCTCGAAAATACATGAGAACGTAACCGAGTATACTTTTCTCGTCTTTTCGTACTGGTCATGGTAACACGAAAATGATGAATGCAAAGGAGTATCCTTTAAGCTCTTTTCACGCTCCATAAAAAGGAAAAGATGGTCGAGCGATCTTGTTCTGTTCATGCTTGTAAAAGTATCTGAACAAAACATTCGATGGGTAATAGTTTATCACTTTTTCGGTCCTGTCGAACTCTTTTACGAAAAAGGAACTGAGAGAGTTCTCTTTAAGTGTTTTTTAGACTCTCAAAACATGAAAAACCCCCAATGTTTCTATCCTTGGACTCGTTAAACAAACATCAACAGACCTATAATGGGACCGAAGCACTCCTTCCTAGGGTTCGTTAAACATACTCCAAGGGAATCGTTCGAAGGATGAGCTTACATCAACAAGCATATGCTATCCTCCTCAAGCTTGCCTAAAAATAAAGAGGTACTCGCCAGAAATGGTGGGGGAAATTTTGGGAAAGGGATGTGTTTTCGTATTCATATTAATGGCAGTAAGCGTCTCTCTTGAACATGACACCCCCTATTCATCATTTGAATCCGGGTTGGGAAATCCATCTGTCTCTCATTCGACTTGCTACAAGGTCATATCTTGGGTCATCTTTGAGTCATTGCTGCCAGATCCTTGGTCGTGTCATTCATATGTTCAAGAGAAGTTCACACGAGCCCTCTATTGAGTCGGTCATCTGCAGTTGTCCATTCTTACTATGTTGGCCTTCCCTGTGTTTGTTTCAATCTGTATTCATCCTCAAAATCTGTTACTTATTTTGTGTCATTGATGGGGGATACATCAAGGACCTCCTGTGATGAGTCTTGTTCCATCGACTCCAACTCATTATCTAGAAACAAGACTTAGAAAGTATCTGGTACCTTGGAACTTGCATGACTCAATGGCAGGTTTCCTCGCTTTCGACAGTGGGTTTTCATTATTGACTCCTGATCGGGAGGTTCCGTTGAGTGTTCGACCTCAGCTCATTTATTCACATTCGTTGGATTGTACTTATGTACCTTGGGAGTCATTGACATTAATGGTGATTTCCCTCGCACTTGTTAACGGTTTCATCAATGACTGGTAATCAAGTGGTTTCTACCATGTTCGACTTCAGCACATGTAATCGCATGGCTAGATTCGTACTTTCAGGTGATGGGATTGAAGACCCTGGGTCTCATCTTTTTGATCTAGGCTACTATGGAGTAATGATTTGTATCAGCACATAGATCCACATTGTATGTCATGTGGCTATGTTGTCTTAATTTAAGTCTTCTCGCATAGATCCATAATGTATTTTTGGTGGCTATGTAGCATTTTGACGGCATGGATCCACGGTGTATGATTGGTGGCCATGATCTACATTTATGATTTCATTCATATATGATATGAGTATGGGAATTCTTACCTCGGAACTGGTATTATATTCGGCAGATGCTTGGTTGTTTGCAGGTTTCCAATTAGGTGTGCTCCTAGTTTCTGACACACACACGCAATTTACAAAGTATTTCGGTTGTCATAGATTTCAGACTCATACTTTGGGGGTCATTCTTTTACACAAGATTTTGGTCACTCTGGTGATGTCTCAATAGTGATGTATTCAGGCTCCCAATAAGGATCTTTTGCCTGAGAAAAATGGCTCCTATCTTCTTCCAAAAACATATTTTTAAGATGTGTTCGCAGGCTGCCTATGGTCTAGGGTGAGAGAATCCTTCATTCTCGCAGGCCACCCACACTTAGGGTGTGAACTTCTCGCAGTCTTCTCCATATATAGAGTGCAAACCTATTTTTAATTTTGGAAAGAAGAAGAGGTCACGAAGGTTCTATAAGGGGATCTTCTAGAAAATGATTTGGCATTCATATGGTTATCATTCTGTTGATTTCTCAGATTTGGTGGGATCATCCTCATCCATGTAACTATCTCTCCTTCTTCTATATATTGAAGGGTTTCTCATGGAAAACGTTAAGCAAGATTGAATGAAGAATTGGTGAAAGAATTGCGTGAAGAACCCTACTTGGACAGAAGCTTGAAGGCTCTATTTGGTCTATCAAGAGGAATTGGATCTTCTTCATGCAAGTGCAGAGCAAGTGTGTGTGTTGGAACCAAAGGTCACTTAAAGGAATCTTGGAACATCAAGGCGATCATGTTGTATCTTCTACTTTCATTTAATATGATATAGCGACATGTCCCTTTCCCATAAAGTCACTCTTACTTTATTGTGCAACTCCTTGATCATATGCATAGGTTGGCATTGAATATACGTTGTTATCTTCACTTTGGTTGGTTTGTGTTGTCCTGGAATTGACTTCATGAGAGATACGAAGCGAAGCGGGAACAACAGAGATATAAGGAAGCGATATAAAGGTATGCCACTTATTCCTTTCTATTAGTAGATTCAATGGCTACAACTTAGGGAAAGAGTCGTTCCCTATCATGTTTTGTTCTAGATCCAGGTGGATATAGGGAGATCTGTTAATGTCTGCACCTACCGATTTGTCCAATAACAATGCACTAAAATGATGAAGTGTGCACATTCTAGGATATCGCACACAACAAACTTAAGTGTATGCGATTTTGAGGATAGGGAGACTTTATGTATATGTTGTGTTTTATAGGCTGGTGAGCCAATTATTATAATCTAGGAGGATTATGTTTGGAATTAGGCCAGAGAGCCTAGATGCTAAAGACTAGTGAGCCTATTTTTGTATATATATCTTATCATTAATATAATACATTGTTGTGTGTAGACCTACCACAATAAAAGAGTATGGGGGAATAAACTCCACTAGTTAGGGAAAGGGGCGGGGATAAAAGTTAAGGAAAAGGGATAAGCTAGGGAACTTAAGGAAAAAAGGAATATTATATCAATATGCCTTAAAGTATAAAGTATGGATAATTATTTTATCCGAAGTTATAAGGATGGGGACAAGTGAGCCAAAGTAGCTCCCAACATGAAAAGTGTCAAGTTGGGAACATGCATACATATAGCTTGGACTTAGTTCATTTTCCTATGATTACATGATCATTCACTCACTCATTCAACTTTTCTTCGTACCGTTTTGTTACTGTCATTGTACCTATACATGTATCCATATGTTAAGCCTTAATATTGGCTCATTACCCCTTAATTGGGGCATATTGTATTAGTAATTTAATTTTATTTATGTCGGCTTTATGCCATTAGTTGTAATTATACCTCCTAGTCTCCTATATATACCAAGGAGACATTTTCATTTTGAATAATCTTGTACTTGAACATTTAAGTGGGGTAAAAGGAGGTTGCCCCCTCGAAGAGGCTTATTATCTGAAATTATCTCTT